>JAVLUD010000001.1:0-20388 GCA_032162045.1 Torpedo suessii
TGCTGAGTTTCTCCAGCTTGTTTGTTTTTTGCTTCAACCACGGTGTCTACAGATTTTCGTGTTTTACTTACAGATAAAAGTGGATGTTCAAGGAACTCTCCTCAAATCTCCTCCGCCACCCACCTCACAAAATCCTCCATAATAATTATATTCAGCATGGGTGACATTGGTGAGAAGAGAACAGAGGGATTGGGGACTGTTCATGGACTACCTTGAGGTTTCTACTACTTTACCCTGATGAAAATTGGCACAGAAATCATCATTGGAAATGCTACAGAAATAGAAAATAATTATTGATTCCAAAGTCTTTTTCATTTTACTTCAGTGATGCCAGGAGCCTAAACCAGTTTTGCAGAAATCCTGGACCTTACTCGTCTGCCATCAAATTGTTGGACTGCTCCATTGAGTTAAGCTCTGCACCACTGTGTGATCGATCATCATTGTGGAGCTTCCCTGAAGTAACAAAATGTCAATCTCTGTACCTTGTGTTCAGCATTTCATTAAATTCCATCTCTTTCGTGGCCTTTGGATGAAAGGTGTAGGTGGAGATCAGATCCCACCGCATCTGTGCCATCTTAAAAGTATCTGCAGAATATTTCTTGTTTGATTTCCAATTACAATTGGTATATCATTAGGCAATTAGAGTATTAACAGCATTTTAATAGAGTCTGAGAGAAAAAAACACAGAAACGGGCCCTTCAGCCCTACAAATCCATGCCAGCCATCAAAAACCCATTTTATATTAATCCTGCCTCAACCAACTTTATTCTCCCCATATTCACATTAACTCTCTCCTCACTCCCACAAGATTTTGTCCTTTGTTACAACTAGAAAATAAACATTAAATGCATGCAAACTGCACTCACATACATGGTTAAAGTTTATCATACAAAACAACTGTTTTTAACTGAACACAGAGCTGAGAAACCAGTTATTATATACTCATACAATCAATTGCAATGGTTACATGAAGATCTAGTGTCACAGTGTAGAAACATGTCAATTCCCTCCGCAAGGTCAGCTTGTCACATGGGCACAGAAAGTGGTGATTTTTAGAAGGCATGCACAATTATTCTGTTCTGGCATGCAGTTAATTTTCAGGAACCAACATTTGGGCTCTAGAAATTTCAGAATGTCTTTTCAGCACTTCAACAAAATTATTTTCCTCTCGTACGTTTCAGCTGTCATAGCGCTGTTCTGCAGACAGTACGACATCATTAAAGACAACGACTCCAACAATAACAAGGAAAAGGCCAAGCCCTCATCAGAGCACAGCACCCCTGAACGTCCGACAGCTGGATTGCTGCGCAACAAGGTGAGCAGTGCAATATCTGGTGGAAAAGAGGTAGAGAAACACCAGTTAGTTCACATATATTTGATTCTATTGTAAAGACCAAAATTCAAAGTCACTGGGATCATGCTTTGACATTTTCTTGGCTTTGTCTACACTTAAATTGTATCAATGAAACAACGTAATGACGCTGTCACTTGACAGAAGATTCTGAGAAAAATCATAAACAGATCTGAATTTGATAAAACAATCAGGTAGATTTTCAACTGCCAATTTTTAGGTCTGTGGTTTGAGGGTAGGACATTGCATTAATGGGCAAGGAACTTGGGAAACAAGAGGCAACAATATTGATTTAATGTCAAAGAGAAATGTCAAAAACAAGAGGATGGGTTTAGGGTAAGGGGAAAGAAGGGATCTGAGGAAGAGCTTGTTCACCCAGAGAGTGGTTGGTGTCTTGAAGGCACTGCCAGAAGGAGGGTATTGGATATCTACAACATGTAACAAGTATCTGGACAAGCACTTGAAGTGCCAACTCACACAAGGCCAAGGAGCATAAATACTATGAAACTGACAGTTTGCTTCACTTTTTCCAAAATGCTCTCTCACTGAAACTTAACCACTTGCCTATCTACATTCTGTAAGATTAGGGCCAGTATTGCCCCTTCTTTTGTAGCACTATACACATACTCATTCTAAAGGTTTTCCTGTGCATTCTTTAGAAGTTCCACCCTCTCTAAGCCTTTCCCACTAAAGCAATTTTCATTAATATTAGAAAAGTTGGTCTCCTTCTGCTATAACCACATTACTCTTACATCTGTTTACTCTGTGATTTAATTTACATATGTGCTCCTCTATCTCCTGATGGCCAATAGTATATCCCCAGAAAAATGACCCCTCCCCTTTTTTTCGTAAAGTCTAGCTACAAGTTTTTTTTGAACAGCCATCTTCAATATCCTCCCTCATTACCGCATTAATGGATTCCTGAAAAAATATTGCAATTCCAACTCCTCTTTTACAAATCTGAAGGTTCTGTACTTTGGAATGTTGAATTAACAGCCCTGTTCTTCTTTCAGCCACGCCCTCTGTGAGAGCAAAAATGTCATCTTTTCCTATCCTTATCAACATTTAAGTTCATCTGCCTTGTAGCAAACTTCTATCATTAATGGATGCCATTTTAGCCTTGCAGTCCTCCCATGTGCTTTATCACCTTCGTGTCTACTCTGCCTGCTAGACTGACTTGGTTTTCCTTCTATATTTTACTGCATCTCTCCCCTAAATCTATCATTATTCTGTGGCCCATTCCACTGCTAAATTACTTTAAACCCCTTCAACCTACCTGCAAGAATGATGGATCCATTCAACTACAGGTTCAACCTGTTCAGATTACACAGGTCCTACCTTCCCCAGAAACGTTCCCAGTGATCCAGACCTCTAAAGGACAATCTCCTACACCATCCCTTTGGCAACACATTCATATGATCTAACTTCCTATTTCTATGTTCACTAGTATGTGGCAAGGAAGTAATCCAGAGATTACACCCTTGCTTTTAACCTGCACCTAGCTCCCTAAAATGCATGTTGCATGACCTCACCCCTCTTTTTATCTATGTCATCAGTAAAATTGTAGGCACAATCTCTCGCTGTTTATCCTCCTTTAGAATACTCTGCAATTGCCAAGACACAGAAGGCTACAGATCATGTGCTGGAAAATGAAATTAGTTTAGATGGTTTCTGAATGGTTAGCATGGACATGGGAGGCTGAATGGTCTATTTTGTGTTATGTAACTATAATTCCAAAGAATTTTACTGCCTCACCTACCCTGCCCAATATAATTTTGTAAACCGCTGACAGGTCACCCCTCTGAGACCCAGCCTGCTAGATCATTACTGATTGCTTTTACAATCATAATGACACAGGAAGAGGCCAAATAGCTTATTGGGTCAATGCCTATAGTTCCCAGGGGAGCAATCCCAATATTCCCACTCTGCTTCTTTCCCTCTATCTCTGCCATCTATTCTCTTTCATATGTTTATCATCTCTCCTTTTCATTTTTTGTAACCATTAACCTACACTAAGGGATAATTTACAGTGACCAATTCTTTGGGATATGACAGGAAATCTTACCGCTTGAAGGAAGTTCTTGGATGTCACAAAAGGAATGTGCAAACACCACATAGACAGCACTAGCGGTCAGGGTTGAATCCAGATCACTGAGTTGTGAGTCTCCAGCATTATCTGCTGGTCACTGGCCCACCCCAGGTTGAGTTTGAGGTGGGGCAAGTTCATGGAAAGAGAGCAATGCATAAATAAGCCCTTCTGGTGGTAGAATCCGCATCTCAAGTATCAGCGTCCCTTTTTGCTCTGTCTGCGAGCAGACAGGGGAATCAGATCATTATATCATGAGAACTCTGCATGGACACCATCCAAGGTAGGGACCAAACTTAAGTCCCTGGCATTGTGAGGTACCAGCTTCAACCAGTGCACCACTATGCTACCCTGTCATTTATGATGTTATCTAATGGTGCTTCCATATCCTTTCTGTAACCTGGAAACTAGAACTGTGAACAATGAGCAGAACCATGCAAGTTATTACATTCTTTTTCTACTATGTGGTACTTTAGTAATCAAGGCAATTTTTTTTCCACATACTGTACCTAAATTTCAATATAGTTTCACCCATGAGATTATTTTGTAAAATAAATTCAGTAAGTGTTGTGGGAAATAATTCAATCACAACGTAAAGGGAAAGGAACATGGCGTATTCATTAGGGGAATTTAATTGAAAGGGTAGAGAAAGAGAGAGGGATCCCCTGGGGTATATGCTGACATCCATCCATCTATTGCTGGACATAAGTAAACCTGAAGGGAAATCTTATTTTCATACTTGAAAATCAAAAGTTGTTAGATGCCTCACAGGTTTTGTGTTGGTGTGTTATGGGTATCTTCTAAAATTTTCACTTCTTAACTTCAAGAGAAGACATGTAGTTTTGTCGCCTTCCTACCAATGTTGGTGATGAGCAGCACATAATCTGCTGGAGGAACTCAGTGGGTCAAGCAGCATCAGTGGGAGAAAAGGAATGATCAAAGTTGATGATAATTTGACTATACAGACTGTCGATATCATGTTCAGATTTTAATTTTATATTTTTGTTCTTGTTTTTAGTTTCAAAATAATACGCCAGCAATTAACATCATTGAAGTTTGACTGCTGCAGTATGGCACTGTAGATGGATCAACAACACAGTTGACCGAAGGAACATTATCTAAACCTTATTTATCCACTCTTTGCATTTTAAAACCAGTTCTTTATGCCTGAAAGCATGTCACAACCAAGAATTTCTTCCCTGAGAGACATCTGCATGGAGACTAAAGCCATGCATGTGGGAATCCTTCTTCAATACAAAGGACCATCAAAGATGATCTGTGCATACATTGTCCGAGGCCCAGCGACCTGCGGTAGCAGTGAGGCTCCAAATTTGCTCTGCCGGCTTCAGAGCACCTCACTCCTTCAGATCTCATCTGCTGCTCTGCCAATTCCCAGATCCATCCTTTCTTTGTCAGATGGCAGTAGGCTGCCAGGAAGGTCAGTTTAAGGACATAACAACAGGAAGGTGATCAGTTATGAAATAATACAATTGCAATCTGCAGTCAGAGGACACCCACGCACACAATGGATAAACGGGTGAGGGAGCATCAGTACAGTGTGTCTGAGATGAAATTTTGAGGATTTTTTAAATGTGCAAATTACAATCAAATTAATCATATTTCTCTCCAATCTAATCCAAGATCTTTAGCTAAGATTCTAATGTCAACCCACATAGAAGGATTTGCCTCTAGTTGGTATTGACTTTGCATAAATTTACAGCTTATATTTCAATTACTGTAAGATTCATTGCAGACACAGATCCATATACATAGAAACATGTGAAAGGAAGTATCAGTCTCACCAATTCCACCTACATAAAATAACATTTTTAATTTCATTAACATTCAACCCATTATGTTGATTGGTAATATTCCCAACAGAGAGATTAGCCACAAAAATGCAACTGATTTCTCTTATTTAATAGAGTTAGGGCTCTCATTTATACCACTTGATATTAATGTATTCATGACAATATAACACTCTGTGTAATAATATAATTGTAATTAGAAATAGTAGCCTTGACTGAGGGAAATGTTACTAACTTCTGATTTTTTGAAGAGTTTGCTGCTTTAATTTTAAAGAGGAAATCCACTAATCTATTCAAACGTTTCTCCATGGAAGTGGGTTGCTTTTTATTTTCATTACAGAGCCAAAAACAGCAACATCCCGTGCAAGGGATAAAATGCCTGATGTGATATTATTTTATATGCCTTACCTATGAAATAATGGAAAATGGTGTGAATGGGATAGTATTTCAGTAATATTACTTTTCTAATTGTTAATAATGACAACAAATTAATACTGCAAGCTGAATTAAGTATTCCTTTGCACTCATTTCTTTTTGTTGTTTTCCTACAACTATGTTTTCTGTGATAAAGAGGAATCTTGAGATTGTGTTAAAGATAAGGTGACTGATTACCGAGGGAACTTGTCCTGTGATGTTTTATTCCCCACTTACCCACGAAAGTGGATATATGCTAATTAAGTGGTAGCATGGCCAACATTAGAATAACATGTGCATATTAATTTTCTAAGATATCTTAGTGCAGTGCATTAAACTATAAACCGTACCAAGAAATGTCATTGCTATTTCAGTACCAATGTGCAAAAGCAGAAAATCTTGCACGTACAACTATGCTGACCCATAATTACTTCATCCCTCAATTAACGTCCACATCAATATGTATTGTCAGATGTTTATAGATAATATTTTGACTTTAGCACCAACAGCAGAAAAGTTTGTGTTGGGGCTACTGCTGACAAACCAATGAGATTTTAAAATGAATTTTCATCAAGTCAATGCTCCTTTAAATTTCATCCACTCTTTAATAATTAGTTCAGATATAGCCTTTCGGCCAAGAAACTCAGCATTGCACACATGATGTGTCAATCTGTTGCTGAGTCATGCTCTAACCTCTTTAATTGTGGGTTGACTGCTAATCATGCTCGAAGCACTTGAGGCACTGCAAAAAGAAACAAGATGATCCAGGTGTGTAGCAGGTGAGACTAGTTATTGGAAAGTGAATTGAAATGGCTGGCTGTCTGTCAGCAATTGGTGATCTTGGAACCTGCATCTGCCTCCCAGGTGGGTGGGAGTTGTCATTGAGTTCAGATGGTGATTGTTGTTTTGGGGTTGGGTGAATAGTTTCTGAATTGGTGCGAGCAGGGGAAATGGTGACCACCAGTTTGGGGAGGGATTTTAGGAAGTTTGGGGGAGGTTGGTAAATCAAGTGGATGAATTGCAAACTTGCAGGATGTGGTCTGCCATGAGATCAGGGTCTTGGGATCATGAGATTAGTTCTGACAGGTTATGTAATTGGAGCCTGGAGAACAGGAAATCAGTGAGTGTAGTTAGAAGATGGATGCACTTAGAGGAGGGGGTGGAGATTGCCACAAGGGTTGATGGGTTTAGAGATCTGACAGAAATCAGCAAAGTAAATCCATTAAAAGGAAACTGGTTAGGTTACTGTTTGGGGAGGACTTATTTAAGTTGTTCTGGTGAAGAACACACAGCACTGTGAAAATTGGTGAAGCTGAGTGCTTAACAATAAGCAACCAGCAGAATTGTGTGAACTAATTTCTTTTGACAACATTCATGGAGAGTGACCTTATTAAGTGCATACTTGCTGCAGAAAATGTGTATTACATGCCATCATAACTTGTGATAGGGAATACTCAGACAAATTCTGGTGTTTGATTCACCTGGAATCCTTCATATGCATGGTGCTCCCTAATTGCATTTCTAACATTTTTCTGTGTTACTTACCTTTATGGCAGTTTTATCCGAAGCCTAAAGGTTGACCTCCAGGTTTAGTCGGTAGTGAAAAAAGCAAATGCAATGTTGCCATTCATATCTAGAGGAACAGGATACAAAAGCAGAGATGTGATGTTGAGGCTTTATAAGGCACTGGTAAGGCTTCACTTGGAGTACGGTGTATAGTTTTGGGCTCCTTATTTAAGAGGGTGTGATGGCATTGGAGAGGGTTTAGAGAATATTCACAAGAATGACTCTTGGAATCAAAGGATTAGCACATGAGGAATGTTTGACAGCTTTCAGACTTTACTCCATGGAATTCGAAGAATGAGGGGGGATCTCATCGAAACATTTCGAATGTTGAATGGCATGAACACAGAAATGCTGGAGGAACTCAGCAGGTCTCACTGCGTCCATATGAGGTATAGATATATTACCGATGTTTTGGGACTGAGCCCTTCTTTGTCGGTTATATAAGTATCTTTACCTCTTATGGACGCTGCGTGACCATCTGAGTTCGTCCAGCATTTCGGTGCTTTTACTACAATCACAGCATCTGCAGATATTCGTGGTTCACTCTGTAGAAAGGTGGTGGAGAGTGGAGGACAAGAGGGCACAACTTGAGGATTGAAGGGCGTCCACTTAGAACAGAGATGCAGAGGAATTTCTTTAGCCAGATGGTGGTGAATCTGTGGAATTTGTTGCCACTGGCTGTTGTGGAGGCCGACATTGGGTGTATTCAAGGCAGAAATTGATAGGTTATTGATTAGCCTTGATCAAAAGTTATGGGGAGAAGGCCAGACAGTGGGACTGTGTGGGAAAATAGATAGTTCATTTAAGTCTTTATGGTGGAGCACACTCGATGGGTTGAATATTTCTGCTCCTATGTCTTATGGTCTTAAGTGTTAACTTAGCTTTGTCGGTGTAACACTCTCTGTATGACAGTGAGTGTTAACTCAGGTTTGTCAGTGTAGCACTCTGTACTATATTGCCATGTTAATTCAGGTTTTGTCATTGTGACACCATCTGAACTTTTAAAATAAGGTAATAGAAACCAGGAGGCAAACATCCAGTAGGGTTAAAAGGGAGATTTGTTGAAACTGATGGGGTATGTTTCGTGTTTTTTATTTTTATTTATTTCTTTTTATTGATTTTCACATATAAGCATGTACATAAAAAACATTTATGGAATGCATAAAATTAAAGACAAATGACAAATTAGATAAGTCACAAAACTATAAAGGACATATAACATAACCATAATTCAAAATTACATCAAAATAGAAAATAAAATTATATTTTTTACATACAGCGTGATTCTAAACCCTATCCCCTAACCCAAGGTGTATGGCTAAAGAAAATATGTACTTCGTTCATGAAATAAAAGGGCAAATATTAAAACTTCAAAATAATATGTCTAGAGGTTATGAAAGTAATTCAAGAATGGTCCCCACAGCATTTGAAACCTTGAATTATTAATTGAATAAGGTATCTTTTCTAATTTAAACAGGACATAATGTCCCTCAGCCATTGAGCATGAGTGGATGGGGTAACAACCTTCCATCTAAACAATATTGCACATCTAGCCAGGAGAGATGCAAAAGACAGAATATGAAATTTAATTGGAGTTAGAAGAATATCATCTTCTCCAGTTGTACCAAAAAGAGCAACCACAGGATTAGGCTCTAAATTTACATTTAGAATTAAAGATAGAGTTTGAAATACCTCCCTCCAGTATTTTTCAAGGCTACGACATGTCCAAAACATATGAATTAAAGAAGCCTCTCTTACATTTATCACAGCAAGGATTTACATCTGAATAGATATGAGATAATTTAACTTTAGACATATGAGCCCTATGTACAAATTTAAATTGTAATAAACAATGTCAGGCACATAAGGATGTATTAGTAACCAGCTTAAAAATTAGATCCCAAACTTCATCCGTTAATGTAAGGTTTAAATCCTGTTCCCAGGCATTTTTAATTTTAACTCGAGGGGCATGTCTCAAACCCACCAACTTATCGTAAATAATGGATATTAAACCTGTGAGAAAATGTTGTAGCCTAAATAGCACATCAACAATGTTTGCTTCAGGTGCCCGAGGAAAATCCGGTATCTGAGATTTAAGAAAATGTCTGATTTGCAGATACCTGAAAAAATGAGTATTTGGTAAATTGAACTTTCCAGAAAGCTGTTCAAATGACAGAAAACTGTTATCAATGAAAAGATCTTGGAAACGACCAATACCAAAACTAAACCATTCATGAAAAACAGGATCGTGTAAAGATTATTGAAAAAAATGATTGGATAAAATAGGGCTTGAAAGAGAAAAACCATAAAGTCCAAAGTGTTTCCTAAACTGCACCCAAATTCTCACCGTATGTCTGTCAATAGGATTATCAATTGATTTATTTAAAGAGAAGGGAAGTGAGGATCCAAGAAGTGCTGGAATAGAAAGTTTTTTAGCAGAATTCAACTCCATTGCTACCCATGCTGGACTGTCCACTCGATTATGAAAATGTAACTAGAACATAAAGTTACGTATATTGACTGCCCAGTAGTAAAATCTGAAATTAGGTAGAGCCATGCCTCTGTTCCTTTTAGGTTTTTGAAGATGAACTTTGTTTAGACGAGGGTGCTTACCCCTCCATATATAAGATGATATAATCAAATCAAGTGAATCAAAAAACGATTTAGGAATAAAAATTGGTATAGACCAAAAAAGGTATATTTAAGTAAGATATTCATTTTAATAGAATTAATATGACCGTCCAGGGATAAAGAGAGGGGCGACCATTTTGTTAAAGACTGTTTCACATGTTTTAAATGAAATTAAAAATTAAAAGAAAATTTTCTTTAAAAAGGTATTTATGATTCTTTGTAACTATAATACCAAGATATTTAAATTAATTTTCCACAATCTTAAAAGGGAAATTCGTATACACAGATGCAGGTGTGTTTAATGGGAAAAGTTCACTTTTATGCAGATTTAATCTATATCCTGAAAACTTATTAAATTGGGAAAGTATTGACAACGTGCAAGGTAAAGAAGTGTCAGGGTTTGATAAGTAGAGCAAAAGATCACCTGCGTAACTTTACGCTCAATTCCCTTCCTCCATATCCCTGAAATGTCCTTACACTCTCGAAATGTAATCGCTAGTGGCTCAATAGCCAAATCAAAAAGTATTGGACTTAAAGGGCATCCTTGATGAATGCCATGTTGAATATTAAAAGGTTGTGACTGTTGTAAGTTAGTAAGGATTGAAGCAGTAGGGCATGAATACAATAATTTAATCCATGTAATGAAACCAGGACCAAAATTAATTTTTTTTAAGATCGTGAACAAATACAACCATTCTACCCGATCAAATGCTTTTTCTGCATCTAGTGAAAGAACACATTCAGGAGCCTCACCAGAGGGCAAATAAAAAATATTCAATAAGCGATATATATTAAAATATGAATAACGATTTTTAATAAAACCCGTCTGATCTTCAGAAATAATTAATGGTAAAATATTCTCCATCCTATTGGCCAAAAAACTTAGCTAGAATTTTAACATCGACATTCAGTAAAGAAATTGGTCTATAGGAGGAGCATTCAGTTGTATCTTTACCTTTCTTCACTTTAAGGGATAAACACGCATCATTAAATGATTCTGGAAGCGTACCCTTTTGAACGAGTTTGATAACACCGTACCTAAGTGAGGCGAGAGAAAATGAGAAAATGATATGAAAAACTCCACTGGAAACCCACCGGGTCCCGGATACTTTCCAGATTGTAATGAGGAAATAGCAGCAACTATTTCCTTCTGTGATATAAGCTCATCTAATCTCAATTGATTATCCAAGGAGATCATGGGAATATTTAGCCGATCTAGGAAATTCATGATCAAACTATTATCGTTTGTACCTTCAGAATTATAAAGTCGAGAGTAAAATTTTCTAAATGTATCATTTATCTCCGAATGATCTGTAGTAATGTTACCATTATCCTTGCAAATCTTTGTAATATGTTGCTTAGCTCCAAATACTCTCAATTGGTTGGCTAAAAACTTGCCGGATTTATCACCGTGAACATAAAACGGACTCTTAGTCTTCAGAAGTTTACATTCAATTGGATATGTTGAAAGAAGATCAAATTTAGTTTTAAGTTCAATTCGCTTTTTATATAATTCCGGATTTTTAACTTGAGCATATTGTTTATCTATTTGTTTAATTTGATTAATTAATTCTAATCTTTCTTTATTGGCCTTCCTTTTATTAAATTAACAGTATAAGAAATGATTTGTCTCCTAAGAAAGGCTTTCAAGGTATCCCACACAACCAAACTGGAAGTTTCCAATGAGACATTAGCATCAAAAAAGTTATCTGCTCTTCCATAAATTTCACAAAATCACTCGCTGATAGTAAAGCTGAATTGAAATGCTAATGTCTTTTTATTTAAGGAAGATTATGAAGAATCATTGATAGTATAACAGGGGCGTGATCCGATATTACAATACTATGATAACCACAAGAGCGAGTTAATGAAATTAATTGATTATGAATAAAAAAATAATCAATCCAGAATCAACATTTATAACTGCTCATTTGAAGTTTGTACTGTGACCAACATGAACATCTATGGAACAGGACGATAAATGTAATGGAGATCAAAGACTCAGTAACTTATTTAATTGGTGTTGCCTTTCACAATGTTTTGTGAGACTGACTCTATACCTCAGTTGTATTAATGAATACTCCACTGGCAAACTGAAGAGTGGGTTCTCACTTTGCTTTTCATGGTCATGCAAATCTGAAGAAACTAAAAAGCAGATCGAAATAAAAATTAACCAATTCAAACAAACTGCCTTTGCTTATTCAGGCTGTTATGCAAATAAGTTTTCACTGTCCTTCATGCAGGTGGCAAGTATTTCCAATGATTTTTGGCAAGTACACAGACCTAACTCACATTTAAAACTCACAAAAAAAATTAGCAAAGCAAGCAAAAATCTGTAACATGATTCAACCATTCATTTTCTCAATTAAGCAGTAAAAGGACTTTGACAAATATATTTTTTCTGATCCAATAACATTACCTATGCAGAGGAACGAGGATCCAAAGATTGGCCTGCCTGCCAGAAGCAAAAACTGTTCTGTTCCCTTCTCCTACCCCCTCTCCCTCCCCCTCCCCCTTATTGTTTTGTTGCACTCCAAGTCACCCTGCCCAAATGATAAGCTGCTATTGGCTCTCTGCCAAAGCAGCTGTGCAGCAAATTGGTAGGAGCAAAGTGATAATGCCTGAATTGACTCCTTGTCTAATATGTCACCTGGCCTGTGCTTAGCACCTGCTCAGAATGCCAGAAAGGTTTATTTGTGTGCAGTATTGTAATTGCTTACTGCAGCACAATCCCAACCAGCTTGGTCTTTAGTTCATTATGCCATTGTTTTTAAATGAACATTTGACAAAGCCCTTTGGAATGAATTTGCTCCACCACCACTCATAGGCTACCTCAACAGACATTACATGCGGAAATATTTATTGAAAGCTATCTTGAGCATCACAGTGTTGTCACTCATTCAAATTTCATCCTTTGAAATTTAAATATCATTCATGATCACTGTTTTCTCAGCAATTAGCATTTTGTCTCTTTTGATGAGGAATAGGCAGACAAGGAAGTCCCAACAGAGAGGGCAAAATTTGTTCACAATAGATTCACAGAATTAAACAGCATGGACATTGGGCCTTCAGAATATTAAAATCGAGCTAGACCCAGGGAATTATCTCAAGGATACATCAGTGGATAGAATTCAGCTCCAAACCATTTCTGAAGGCTAAACAGCTCAAAGGAAAATCCAGGTTATTGAGCATTGACTTTGTATATAGCACAGAATTTTAATGATGTAGCTGGCTCAAAAATGTGATTTGTTCACAACCTTAAAGCTGAACAAAATATTCTATTATTTTGAACCTTTTGGTAGGCAGTGATTGTAGGAAACAGACACATAACAATAAAAAAATGATTTCAAGTCCAACAGAATGCATGTCAGTAATTAAATCCACTCTTTTAGTTCCTATGGCCTCTGGTAGCTCTCCAGAAAACTGAAATGCAGACAATGTGATACATTAACTAAATTATGTACCAATGCTATACAAGATTTTATTGATCTTATTTTGACTAGATCCTGAAGAATGACCTCCATTGTAAGGTGTAGAACAGTTCAGTCGATGTGGATCATGGCCAAGAACAGGCTCATGTACCTCAATTATTTCTTATCAACTGATGTTGCAGCATGAGGAGTTCAGATTGTGGAATGGAAATGCTGAATTATGGCACTTGAAAACAGAGGTACCAGAAAGTAATAATAAATTGAAAGTCATCAGTTTGATGGCTTCTGACATTACAATTTTTCAGTCCCTTTTAAACAATGATTGCATGTTACATAAGGAAAATACAAAATTAAAATTTAAAATGATAAACTAATCCCTCTGATCTCAGAACTATAATAAAAGTAACAAATTGCTGCTTTACTGAAAACCTCACAGCACATAACAATGTTGAACCCATTTTAATGGGAAAAATTAACCTTCAAAGTAATAGAGAATAACTATCGTTGATGAGTAGACACCACTTTTTATAAATCAATGTACACATTGGGCTGAATTTTATAAACAGTTACACAGCAACTATTCACAAAGATATAGTGAAATTTGGATTTTATTGCTCCTTTTTCCAATGTTTATTGCTGTAAAATATCAATTTGTAGGAAATCCTGGAAACCAGCAAAAGTAATCACAGTGACTGAGCAGTCAATCACATTAAAGAATTCTCATAGACAGCAAAGAAGTAAGAATCATATATTTTATTGACAAACATATAATATAGTGTGATGATGATTAACAGAGTGGCTAAAGTACAAATTGAGCCAACTTTCATTTTAATATTTGAAAAGTCCTTGGGTTGGATCATGCTAGACTAGAAGCAAAACCAGGAACTGCTACCTGCAGGCCACACATGCCCCCACTTGTGCAAGGGATGTGAAGACCTATCTGGCTGGGTGTCCACACCATTGACTTTTGGAAAGATCTGAATGGTGAACATGCATGCACAGTGAGGACACATCACTCCAGAAGGTACAGAGTACAGAAGCCTGAAGTCCAGCACATCTTGATTCAAGAACAGATTTTTTTTTTCCAACAGCTATCAAGGCTCTTGAAACCCTTCTATACTATCTGAACCATTAAAACCATTAAACTACTCCGGGACCACCATAAGATCCGTCTGTACCATTGAAACGTCACTTTGTTTTTGCTTGCATTGATTGCAACTGCGAATATTTATTTAGCTATCCTTTTATCTTTATTATCTCTTTTTCTGTCTTGGCATACTGCAGTAATTTAATTTGTACAGTTGTAGTTGGTGTATCCTGATAATAATTTTGGTGCATCTGTACATATTTGTAGTTATGTAATGACAATAAACTCTCATCATCAAAATGCCCCAACAGAACTGAAAACTTTCTCTAAAGACTTTCATTGGTAAATAGTTGTTTTCCACATATTACCTCCTGCCTTTGGGACTGCGCTCCTCCCCCTACCCCTTCTCCCGCACCATTTTGTTCGGGCACCTGTCTACATTTTTTCATACCTTGATGAAGGGCTCAAGCCCGAAACGTTGGTTATGTATCTGTGCTATACTTTACACTGTTTGACCTGCTTTGTTTCTCCAGCATTGTGTTTTACTTCAACAATGGTGTTTGCAGACCTTCGTGTTTTACCAATAGCAGTTGTTAAATGTTTTTGACATTCAGAGAAATCAAAAATCTAATTAAATTGAAATAAATAATTAAAACATATTTGTAAAATAAAAAATGAATTAAAATCACACAAAAACAGATCAATAATTAAAACCATCAAAGCATAATAATAAAAACAAAGTTACATTGCCCTCAGACAGAGGTGAAAATTAATTTCTTACAAATGCGATCTTATTTTTAACGTTGCCAATTTAACCCATTTGTACTAATTGTGTTGGCCACCTTCTTATCAGTACACTGTACCAGTTTACATCACTTATATGCTTTGCCTCCTAAAACCATGCTCTACAAACTGCACTTATAACAGTGTGGTGTCAAGCTCTACACTAGGTCTTGCATGCAAGTCTCCGTTATCCAAGTCCAAGTTTAGTTTCAATGGCATTTTTAACTGCTGGTCACTGCCAGCTTAATCTGACAAATAATATTTTGAGATATTTTCTGAAATGTATAAGATTTATTTTATATTTTATGTATATATGTGATTATTATGTGCTGTGTATTGGGTGTTATGTGTGGGCACTGTGGTCCAGAGAAATGCTGTTTCGCCTGCTTGTGTATGTACAGTCAAATGATAATGAGCTTGAACTTGAAAAGATGTACCATCTAAACAAAAACAAAGTTGATCTTTGGTCCAGTGATTGTTGTTAAAGCACTGATCATGACTGAGTACACCACTGAAAACTATTTATGCCTACCTTCCAACATCGCAACATTTTTAGAGCATTTTTAATGAGAACAGTTTACAAAGAGTAGCTCATTGATTCATGAAGCTTGTGCAGGAAAAGGCTGCAAAACAGTCCACCCCTTAAAATAAGAAGAAATCAATATGATAACCTTTGGATTTTCACATTTAAGTGGTGCATGTGGTCTCTCCAGAAGTTGCTGTCAGTTTTATGGTGTGATGACAAAGAACGGTGACAGCTTTGCTTTGATTACATCTATGGCCTCTTCCTTTGATGTGTACAAATGCACAGACAGGGACAATGGCATAAATAGTGTATTAATCGTGCTTACTGTATGTACTAATGAATGGGCAGATACCTTTTTATCTTTAATTTCTTATTCTTGGGGATCAGATGCCTAAAAAAAATCATTACACCAGTGTAGCTGGAATCAGTAAAGTTCACATTAGGAAGTCCCTTAACTTGGATGTTTGGAAGAGGAGAAACTATATAGAGGGATGGTACAGCAGTTCAACATATCCTATGATTTCATACATCCAAGAAAAAGCAAAAAAAATTGACATCAATTTGGAACATATTTGCAGTTAGAGATTGATATATCCGAACAATATAGACAGCAAACCACATACCTCCATTTAAAATATGGGATTGTTAACATAGAAATGGGCCCAGCTATTCAAATTACCTAAATTCAACCCCAAGAAGCTCATCAACTTTTGAAAAAAAAATGGCTTATGCATGCATGGGGCTTTTTTTTACGAATATAGGTGAAAAAATAAACTTTTGTGGAAGTTTAAATTGGGAGGCTGATATTATGACCCAATCATAGTGATTGCACCTTTCTTATTCTTTTGAATGATGGGGACACACTATAGGCCTCATAATAGCCAGTGGCAGACAGAAGAACAGATATCTTGGCAAATTATAGAAAGTTGCAAAAACAACAGGGTAGTTATAGTGGTCACTTTAATTTCCCCAATATTCAGTAGAACTCCTTTAATGCTAGAGCCTCCGGTTGTGCAGAACTTATCAGGTGCATACAGAAGAATTTCATGACCCAGCATGTAGATAAACCTGGGAAGAGGTCAGACTGTGTTGGGAAATGAGTTTCAGAGGAATAATTAGAGTTTCAGTGGAAGTGTATTTTGGGAACAGTGATCTTAACTCCACAAGTTTTCAGATATTTAAGGATAAGACTAAGACTGGCCCTCAAGGGAAAGGAGAGGTTGAACAAACTTGAATTGTATTCACTGGAACATCAGAGGCTGAGGGGAGACCTCATGGAAGTATATAATATTATGCAAGATGTAGATACCGTACACAGGTGGAGTGGAAATGTCAAATGCAAGAGGAGATGGCTTTAAGGTGAGTTGGGGAGGCTCCAAAGGAGATTTACAAGGCAAGTTGTTTTTTTTTTAATACAGAGCACAGTAGGTGAAAGCAGATGTGATGGCAATGTTTTAAGACATATTTAGAGCAGCACATGAACAGGCAAGGAATGGAGGAATATTGACCATGTGCAGGCAGATGTGCAGTTTAAATTGGCATTATGATCAGCACAAACATTGTGTCCTGAATTGCCTGTACCATAATTTACTGTTCTACGCTTCCATGTTCTATGAGCTTTTTTTTCTCCTTTGGAACTTCTAAATTGAGTACTTCTTTTTATTGGCTTTTCAAATGGATTCCCAATTCAAACAGAACTGACCTTCATGTGTCCCAGAAAGAATAACTGGGTCTTTGCTTTATGGATTTTAAACGTCTCACTATAGAAAAATATAGAGGTAGACTGGCCTCTCCTGAATCAATTATTTAAAATGTCTCCCTGCATTCTGTAATAATTAATGACATTCTATTTAATTGGAACAGCAGGAAACATTACTTGAAATATGTGAAATTATATTGAAGACGAACAGTGACAGAACACAAACTAAACAAATGTAACAAGTGCCTCATTCACAGCATGTCCTGCACACAATGCTCCGGCAAATAAAGAGTGTGCTAGGGATCAGCAATCAAGATTTTGTGTCAGGATGTGCCTGGTAAATGGCGAGTAGCAGTCTCTTATGACCTGGCAAGAACCATGTAGGCCTGTCTCCTCAGAGTCTTACATGGCAGAGATGCAAAACATTGCTGTGTACCATGAAGAAAAGTAAAGCAAAAACCTGGTGTATTCAGTTACATGTGATCAGGACTTAACAGCTGGCACAAGAAGAATTGAATGGCTTCCAAATCTGGTGCACAGTTCTAGAGTTCGGGGAGTCCAAGTTTTACAGTTCTCGGAGTTCCTATCGCAATTTCCACTAAGAGATAATTTACAATGTCAGAATGGGTTGCAGTGCCCTCACCAATCTCCCTTGCGAGCCTTAATTTGAATGGTCTTTGATCACGTAAGGACCCACTCTGCTAACAGAGAAGAATACTGATTATCTATGCAATGAAATGGCACTTCTCAAAAGCCTTAAAGGAATCAGTCCTGGATGCAGTTGGCCTAAATTCCATGTACATTTTAAAGTAGCATTGTGCAGAGATTCTCAGGCAATTCCTTCTAACTTGAAGTCATGATTTGGCAAAATGAGCCAGAAGATTTGTCCTTAGTTCCAGGTTTTAAAGAAATGAGCCTGCTGGAATAGTCCCAGTAATAGACGTTATCTTGTTAAGGTGTGTCTTGATGAGTGTGGATCACTTCATTCCCTCTACCTGCATAGAATATAGAACAGTACAGCACAGAAGCAGGCCCTGTGGCCCACAATGTCTACACCAAACATGATGGCCAAATTAAACTCAAAACTCTTCTGCTTGTACATGATACATCTCTCTCTCTATCCTTTATATTCATGTGTTCACCTAGAAGCCTCTTAAATGCTACTATCGGATCTGTTTCCACCACTACCCCTGGCAGTCTGTTCCAAGCATCTGTGCAAAAAAACATGCCCCACACATCTCCTTTAAATTCCACCCACCCCACCCTTCACACATCTTAAATGCAAGCCCTCTGGTACATTACATTTTTAACTTGTGGAAAAGTTTCTGTCTGCCTACCCTATCTGTGCCTCTCATCATTTTCTAAACTTAGATCAAGTTTTTTCTCAGCCTTTGATGCTCCAGAGAAAACAGCCCAAGTTTGGCCAAACTCTCCCCATAGCTCATACCCTCTAATATAAGCTGCATCCTGGTAAATCTCTTCTGCATCCTTTCCAAAGCATCCACATCCTTCATATAATGGGGTGGCGAACTACACACAATACTCCAAGTTTTATGTAGCTGCAACATGACTTCCTTAAGCCCTTTGACCCTATGGAACTGAGTATAACTCAGTTCCATCACCAAGGAAGGCAAGCATGTAATACGCCTTCTTCGACAACCCATCTACTTGCATGGCCACTTTCATGGAACTATGGACCTGGACCCCCAGATCACTCTGCACACCAATGTTTTGAAGAGTCCAACCATTAACCACATATTTTCCCTTATATTTGACCTCCCAAAGTGCAGCACCTCACATTTGTCTGGATTAAACTTCATCTGCTATTTCTCTGCTCACATTTGTAACTGATCTATACTCTGTTGTATTCTGCGATAGCTCTCCACACTGTCTACAGCTCCATCAATATCTGTGTCATCTGCAAACTTACTGTCCACACACACTTGTTGATCCAAATCATTTGTATATATCATAAACGGCATGCACCCCAACACCAATCCCTGCAGAACATCACTGATCACAGGCCTCCAGCCACCTCAGATGAAGCTGTACTAATGCGACTGAGTCAGAGCAGACAGCAGTGTTCCTAAGCAGGTATAAAAATAACAGAAATAAAGCAAATAAGTTTTTTGCACTTTTAGCCACCTAAATTGGAACCAAGTAATCAAGTATGAAAAAAGAACATCTAATGAACTATTGCTAAAGCCACGAATATCGCTGAATATTAATATCAAAAGCGGTAGGTTGGCAACTCTGCCTCGTACCGTTTCTCTCACAGAAATGGTTGGACAGGAAGTGTACCTGTGAGTGTCGATACTCGCAATATCCTCACACGTGTCAGGTATTACATGGTTTAGACTAATACAAATCGTGTTTAGTCTTTAAATATATAAAAATTTAAAGAAGCTTGAATCTTTGCATAAATTATTATCGTATCTATATGAATAAAAAATATCAATTTTGGAAGTGACAAATATTAACAGGGGAGGAGAGCAACTATTTGATAAAATGTACGGTTTTAAATGTTGTTTTGTCTCGATCTCTGCTTAATACTGTAGCTGAAAGCACAGGCCTTGAGGGCCGAAATTACGGAATTTCAATCCTAAATATCTCCTGCCTTTTTCACTTTAAGACATTTTTTGCCCTTTATTTCATCCATCTTTTGGAGTTCTGTTGCCATATCTTTTTGTGTGGTTGGATGATAACATTTTGCAGGCTGCTCAACACAAGTTCAAGTTAATGCTGAGCTTTCTGTTTAGCTGGACCACATCAATAAAGCTTTTTAAATTCTTGTTGCAAGTGAGCTCAACAATATTCATAGTATCTATCTCAGCTAATTCATTTTTAAGGAAGTACTGATGGCCAAACGTTTAGAATTGTTCATTTGTCATGTTCATGCTGTGTGACTTAAAAACCACAGCTAATATGCCAACCGGTCTGCAAAAAAAATGCATTTCTAGTTTGTATATCCTTTTGTGCTGTGCCTTTTTGAATTTCATGTTAATA
>JAVLUD010000002.1:0-17738 GCA_032162045.1 Torpedo suessii
AAAGATACATGTACATGAAAACACCAAGATTCAAAGACAGTTTCTTCCATACTGTTTTCAGACTCTTGAACGAACCTCTCATAAGTAAAAGATGATGCCCCTGCACTGTTTTAACTCTACTTTTCTCCTGCATTTTTCACCCTGCACTTAGTCTTTGTAACACTGTAGCTTGCACACTTTGACTCACTGTACCACTACACCCTGCACTCCTTGACTTACTGTAACATGACATCTTGCACTTCTGTTTGATTATTACACTACCTGCTGTGCTTAAGTATGTTGACTTGTCCAGAAAGCACACAAAATAAAGCTTTTCACTGTACCTTGGTCTACGTGAGAATAAGCAATTCAATTCAATCCAATGCTCCTGAGATGTTCCTTCAGGTCACATGGATTAAAATATGAGTGGGACAAAGTTGGGGGCCAAGCCCTCTATGAGATCTCTGCTCCCTTTCTGGCCCCACATGGCAGGTCGATGACAAGCTCCAGACTTTCAGACTGTGCTGGGAGTCCTTCACCTCACTCACTGGCAATAAACTAGCAGGGCTGTCCCGGGAATGGCCCTCTGACCCCGAGGTGATAGATACTCCAGCTCACGGTGGTGAAGGAAGGGTAGATTCATTACCTAACTACCACCTCCGTCACACCCATAGAAGACTCGCAATCAGCCTGGGGTAGAACGATGCCCGTGAGCCTCCCAGATTCCAGATTAACTGGGCACATTGGCCAAGGAATGGCAGATGGAAATTAACACAGACAAGTTCGAGCCTTGAGAAGGCACCCAGCATAATAAAGGACCCCCATCACCCTGATCACATCCTCTTCTCGCTGCTACCTCCCAGCAGAAGGTACAGAAGCCTCAAGACCAGCACCTCTAGGTTCAGAAACAGATTCTTTCCAATGGCTATCAGGCTCTTGAAGCTCCCCGTACTACCCCAACCCTAACTCTCAGCTACTCCGGGACCACCAAAAGATCTGTTCTGCACTGTTTGAATGACACTCTTTTTTTGCACTGACTGCAAGTGGGAATATTTATTTACCTATCTATCCTTTATATTTATTATCTCTATCTGTACTGGGGTAATTTAATGTACACTATTGTATGTGTGCCAACAGTAACAAAGAATTTCGGTGCATCTGTACATTGTACTCATGTGTATGACAATAAGGCCTCATATTTGTACAACTGAATGGAATGGTGACAGAAATGCAGACTCCTTCTAGATGAATGAGCTAAAACGTGTCTACCCGCTCCATTTACTTATTTCCGTGTTGAAATGTGCTTTGTCTCAGCTGCTTTGAGTCTTGAACACGATCCATATGAGACACTAATATTTACAAACTAATACATATTTAATTATTTCTATATCTGTATATTGGTCCTGCGAATGTGTCATTTGTCTGTATGTCTGGTTGTGTGTCTGCATGTTTTGCACCGAGGACCGGAGAACGCTGTTTCGTCGGGTTGTACTTGTACAATCGGATAATAAATAAACTTGAACTTAAACACATTCATATACTTCACATCGCCAGATGATTTCCCAGCTATTACAGCCTCAGGGTATTCTGTCATAGTCACCCACCACTGAACAAGGCCCATCGGCCCACCAGTTCTGCATCACCCCAATCCTACCCTGATCCCATCTTATTCTCCCTGCATTTGCGTTGACTCCTGCCAGATTCTTCCATTCACCCACACGCAGGCGCAGTTCATAGCAGCCCGCACGCCTTTGGGGTGGGGGAGGACACCGCAGCAGCCGGGGGAAACCCACGTGGTCACAGGGAGAGTGTGCAAACGATGATGGTTAGTGGGGTGCGGGTCTTGGGGTAGATATGAGGGGGAGGGTTTCCCCTCAAGCAACATACAGATTAAGGTGTTCATTCCTCTTAATGTTTATTGTGGGAATCATGCTGAATTGTGAATCCTTCAGTAACTTTGTATGGGAGGTTATTAAATGTACCCTGAAAAATGCCACTCTCTTCCTTGCCCATGAATCCACAGGAAATCTGTCTCTGAATGGGCTCTCGGTTGCTTCTCTTTCTCCTATTGTTCAGGGTGCCGGGCTCATGAAGACTCTTGGTTTGCCTTACGGCAGACAAAAGTTAAAGTATGTTACATTTTTAATGTGTTTTTACATGGCAATAAAAGGAAGCTTGACCTTGAACCTCCCTCACGTCCGACATCTCGGCATTCGCCAGTGTCCCACTGCCAGCATTCACTCAACAGGACAACAAAGGGGCAGATGCTGCTAAGGAGATGTAAATAATTTATGTGGCACCACACCTCATCATAGGAACACTCCACAAGGACTAAGCTGCCATAATTGCTTTAGTAAGACACAGAGAACCTAAACAAAGGTAGTCCTGAATGCAGAGAAAGGAGTTCACTATGACACACAGCCAATGTTCTGAATAATTCACGGCTGGTGCAGCCCAGACATCGTCTAATCATTCAAAATTCATGCCACAATAGACTGATCGGGGGAAAAAGGGCCTTTTGTTTGTCAAGAGGTGATAGGTGTGCAGCAAGCGAAATGGCTCATTGTTCCACGGAGAGCACCTAATGACTGCATGAGATACTCCGGACCAGTGAAAGTTAGACCTGGAGAGAAAGCACCACCTAAAATGTCTCACCAAACTCTCACCAAACAGGATAGATAGGTGTGGATTGGATCCAGAGAAGGTTCACGAGAATGATCCCAGGAATGGACGGGTTATCTCATGAGGAGCATTTAGCGTTTGATGGCTCTGGGACTCTACTCACTGGAGTTTAGAAGAATGATGGGGGGGGGGGGGGGTCTCATTGAAACCTATTGAATATGAAAGGTCTGGATAGAGTGGACGTGGAGAGGGCATGGGACCAGAGGACACAACCTCAGGATACAAAAAAGTCCCTTTAAAGGTAAAGGCTCCATTATTGTCACGTAATACTACATTTAGAATGGAACATACATGAAATTCTTTAATTTTTGTCCACCGTAAGGCAGAGAGAGGGTCGCTGTTTTGTCCAGCGCCCCTCACAGAAACCTACAGCACCTGGTGTTCCTTGGCAGTCTCCCCTCCAAGTACTGAGCAGTCCTGTGCCTGCTTAGCTTCCGAGATCAGACAATCCCAGTCGTATTCAGGCTATTGGTGCTGTATTGTACAACTTCACCAAAGCATTACAACTCCTCCACTCAATGCTTTGATTTATGAAGGTCAACGTGCCAAAAGCTTTCTTTATGAACCTATCTACCTGCGACCCCACTTTCGGGGAATTATGTGTCTGTATTCCAAGAACCCTTGGTTCTAATGCACTCTTCAGTGCTCTACGTTTACTGTGTTGTCCTACCTTGGTGAGTCCTTCCAAAGTGCAAAACCTCACAGGTCCACACTGCCATTTTGCAGCCCATTTTCCCAGCTGACCCAGATTCTGATTCTTTGTCAGCTCAAGATTCCAACATCTGCAGCTTTTTATGTTTCTCTGTTGCTTCTACTAATCTGTATTTCTGCTATCCAAACTGAGGAAGTACAGTGAGGAAGATTCCAAGTGTCAACCTGGATAAGGTTAAATCAGCTTTATCCTGATACAATGACTAGACTGATGTGGTTAATTTGTTGCTGATCCTAATAAAAACAACTTTGCCTTTGGAATCAATCACAGAACGTTGGATTCATACCAAAAATAGGCCTGACCAAATCAGATATTACTAAACCATTTATAATTAGCTGTGAACAATTAACCCTGGAACTGCGTGAGTTTCAATATGAAATAGGCCTGCATTAAACATTAAGAAGATCCACGGAAGCAGAATTTTATGATAGAATTTCTCCTAGTTTCCCTTTTAGCCCAATGCAGCTATACTCATACTCTCTCGAAATATAACATTGCAACCCTTTCATTAATATTCAGCAACAGAAGCAAAGAATGAAAAAAAGTATGCATGAACATTCTTAAATCCAGCATTTGTTGGTCAATAATAATTTTTTACATTTACACGAGCAAGTTTATTCACAGACCTTTAATATTTACAGAATTCGCCTTTTCTTCCATGCAAAACTTGAAAATGTATCACAATCATTTACTCATAGTTTACAGCAGAAGTCAGGTCATGTCAAAGCCTCATAGCTCATCAAGTAAGATGTGTGCAGAATCTTTTTGATTGCAATTGGTTAAACTGGGTTATAACGACAGACAATAAGATCCTTATTTGTTTTTAAGTTGCATATTGTCAGTTGAAATGTTTATTTTACATCAGGTGTGTATTTAATTGTGTTGTGCAGTGAAGCATAAAGGTAAAAGTAAACATTTACAAAATTCTGGGAAAAGTGTTCTTTGTTGGCTTTTTCTAGAGATTTTGAAGGCACATGCTTAGGCATATCAGTTGGCTGCACTTCCTGATCAAACCTTCAGTGACCTGCGACCATTAAAAACAAAGTGAGTAATTCAACAGCCAAATCACTTTCTTTACAACTGTCCATGCTGTGTGCTTGCTAGTCTCGTTCTCACCTTGGCTAGATTTAGACGGGATGTGAGGGGTCACTTCTTCACTCAGAGGGTGGTGGGAATAAGTAATGAACAGCCAGACAAAATGCTAAAGGCAGGTACATTAGCTTTCTCTAAGAAACACTTGAATAACTACATGGATGAGAGGGTATAGGAGGGGTGTGTGACTAAAGTAGCAGGGCACATTGTTCAGCATACACAAGCTGGGCCTGTTTCTGTGCGATAAAACTCTGTGACCCTTGTAACAGTGAAACATTTACAGCATGGAGCTGCATACCTGACACACGTGTCCAATGTCTAGCATCAATAGTGCAGACTGCTTCCAACTGTACTGAGAGATGGGGTTCTGGAATTTGATGTCGAGTTATATTCAAATATCCAGCATAACTATTCTACACAATTTTCCAATGGGTTTCTGGACTTTGTTCTGAAATTTTCTCTGTTCTAATAGATACTGGATTAAAAATGCTGTTTGACAACTCAGACAGAACACTGTTGAACTCTTCATGCTCCAGGACTTTAATTTTTATTTCACTACTGAGATCCACATCAGGCTCACATTCTTTCAGACTTTCTTCATCTCTGAAAGGGCATCTTGGAAGTGCCGTAAAACATTTGCCCTGGCTCATGATTTTCACGTGCACTGTTCCTCCTTTCACTCATATTCATGCCAAGAAGAGTCATCTCTGTTTTGCCAGCTTCAGCTTCATTGTCCCCAGATGCACATTTGACCAGCTTGTTGCTCATTTGCTCTCTGCTGCTTTGAAGATAAGATTTTGGGCTGCAGGGCTCCAGTGACATTTTTAATAAAGTCACATCCGTTTAATTACCCATGTTGTCTTCGTCAGTCAATAAATGTGATATCCCAGCTCTCTCCACCAACAGGTTCTTCAGACACTCCTCCAACTTCAATTATTTCTGCTTCATTGCACTGGTTATATAATCCATGTGGATGAGATAGTTCTCCATGAAACTGGCTCACATTGACAGCTGCAGTGAAATCAAAGTGGAGGTGATGTAACGCACACAACCTGTGAATGCTCTCATTTAATTCCTCTTCACTGGCTGCAGTATACGTTCCAAGTCCACCACATATCCCACGCTCACAACCTAATCCATTCTCTGGCTCTTGAATTGGACAATGCATTTCTGTACATTCTTTGGAAGGAGACCAGAAACGTAAAATGGACTCGGTTGACATTTCCAAATCGTCTATCGTGTGAAATTCATCTCTGGAACTCAGGCAGCAGAGAGCAGATGGTTCCTTATCGACTGCATTTGTGCAGTCTTCAACTGAGCTTTCATTACAACTTAAGTTTCCAGACAGGGACTTGGAAATGTTTGCAGAAGCAGTTATTTCACCTGCATGCTTATCACCTGCAGGAATTCTACTCCCGTTCACCACTGGATGGAAACTGCTCACAGACTCATTAGCCATTGTGGTAAACATGTCACCCAAGTGTACAGGAGAGTTGTTTTTGGAAGGCACAGTACCCTGACTGCGAGGTAACTCAGTCACATGGTCTTTCTTTGAGCTTGCTCCTAAATTTGAAGCAGTTCCAATTAATGGCAGTCCTTTACCATTTATCAATTTTGCCTTTTGTTTCATTTGGCGAGCAGAGAAATTGCACACTTTTTTGAAACATCTCTGAAGTTCTTGACCAGTGTTTCCCAAAGATCCTGAAATGATACTATTTATAGATGTCATGTTTTCGCAGTATTCCGAAAGCGAATATACAAATGTGATCCTAATCCCTGATGGCAGGCCCGTTTTGGGAGTTTTGTGGTCTACCACAGCAGTGCATCTACCTCGCGTTTCCTCTTGCATCAGACAACCCTTGTCAAGACGTTCCTGCCCCACTGTCACACCAGCGGGGTTTAATACACCTTTGCTGTTGTGAAGTAATGAACGAATGCCCAATGCTGGAATTGTGCATGGTGATCTTCTTAGCACTCCTTGCGTTGAATGTGGAGGGTCCAAAGCAATACAATCAGCACAATTCAGTGCATCATCAGCTGATAAATCCTGAGCATTGCTCCAAGCAATTTCTACCTGTGTAGAATTTGATGAATATCTAAAGTTTTGTTTACTGTCACGCATTTCATTTTCCTCACTGACCCGGGCCAGTGAATTAGACATTCCCATTGTTTCAATGGCCTCCATAATTACATTTTGTGGAGCTGGATTTAGCTGCTTGCCAAACCTTTTACATGAATTAAAATGCCTATCCACTATGTGCTTCTTATTTCTGACCATATTTACAGTGGATGCATCAGATATAACTGGCATTTTACTCGAAGATAAAATATTTGAGGTAGTTCTTAAACGATGCCCATGGCAGTCCCCACTCAAATCCACAGGTTGTTGGGAAACAGTATTTACTTGAGTTAAGTGTGCCACTCCTCCAGGGGATGAACTTCTGGGTGAAGACAGCAGATAATGACTTGCTGTACCTGATGGGGAGCTGTCATTGTGCCATCTTGCATCTTTGAATTGAGCAATATTGGTTGCAGCAGTGTGTTGATGCATTTTTATTTTGTCACTGGATGGATTATCAGGTACATTTTCCTCTGCTCTCTGGCAGCCTTCTGTGCCAGCTTGAATTGAAGCAACAGCCGACTGAGTCTCTGTGTTTGAAGACCCATTTGCCTTTGAAGATAAACCATCTTCTGCACTACTCAGTACAATGGCATTTGGATCACACTTCACTTGAATATTAGGCTGATGAAGAGAGCTTAATTGGTTCATTCCATCCAGCTTCAGTTTGCCAAGCACAGAGACTGTGTTGTCATTGTGCAAAGGATCACCTGGTGCATTGAGCTTACATTGGCTTTCTCTCATGTTAAACACAGCATCAGTTGAACCATTTGTGTTTACTGTCCAATCAGTAGAATCCACTGCGTTTTGCTTTTCACTTTGTGGAATCATATTATGTGGTGGTAGATGTACGTCTGGGTTCTGCTGTAATTCTGTACAGGAAATGTTATCTTGAAAAGACCAGTGTTTTCTTCTGAATTTGACAAGTGGACCATGTTAGTGGCGTCTTTTTGCACTCTTCAGATATGAAAGCCAAGTTTTTGTGGGAACCCACTGAAGCTGCAGTGCAGTTATTGGCAGGGTATCCCCTTATCTGCTGCTCTTTTGTGATGCTTTGAGGAGTTGATACAGCATCCATTTTACAGGTAGGTTGTGGGTCCTTTGATCTTTCACTTGAGCATCCTGGTACCGTACCCACAGGCAAATTTGGGAAAACTGAATTCTTGACTTGATCATTTGAGTCATGAAGTTTAATCCTTATCAATGCCCCATCTGTTTCGTCTCCTATCTGTTTCAAGGGAGTTGATTCTTTCTCAGCTAACCTTTTTGGCAGTGCAACTTCAACTTCTTGCCTCTTGAAGGCTCTTGAATGCGAGCGAGCGGAATGGCTCAATACATTCATGAACGACGAGTGCTCACCATACATATCTTCTGCAGCTTGGTTGCCAGGAGATGACTGTACAGCACCGATAAATCCAGTCACCTGGTCCACTACAGATGAGGATGTCTGAATGGTGGTGGAAGGGGCTTCCACCTTCTGACGTTTTGAACGATCATTTGTTTTATTTATATATGAACCTTGCAACATATTATACAGTGCTTTAATTTCCTTTGAACTTTGTTCATCATACTGAGGTGCATTTGTCTTCCGGTCTGGGGTGTCTGTCTGGTGAACATCTGCAGCATTTCTGGTATCCATTAACTGTGCAAAATGATGACTGTTTCCATTGTTTTGCCTTGATCCAAGGAAATTCGGATTAACAGATGACAAAGTGACCAGATTCTTGGTGCTGCAATTTAAACAGTTGAATGAATAACTTTCTAAATTGCAATCAGTACCTAAATCTCCAAACTGGTTACTTGAATGGGAGGTCGTTGCATCATGTTGGCAAACAGAATGCTCCTTGTGAGCTTGGATAGATGGAGCAGCTAGCTCTGTAATTGGATGGAAATGTTGGTCATTTCCCACATGAGGAGCTAAAACTTGCTGTGAACCTTGATTTGGAAAAGCAATATTGTTGTTCATATTTTCACGCTGTGTAGAGTTATCACTCATTGACAGAACATCGCTCAGACCCATAAAATCTGAATATGCTTTTGGGTTTGTGTTCAGGGACGTATGATTAACTTGTGCCATTTGTAAGTTCCTTCCTTTCCATTCAGTTCCTCTTTCTTTCTGTAACTTCTGAAGTACTGTTAAAGGATATGATTCACAAATATCTTCAGATCCACTCACTAAATTGACAGAGTTTTGAGGTGCTATATTGATGCCCTTACAAGATGTGCTTTCTGCTGCAAATTGGCAGGATTGCAGCTTTGCAGGATTATGCTGTGCACCTCGCATCTGACCAGCGTGTGAGGTTATTGTTCTCTTTCTTTCCGTATGCTCAAATGCAAAAATTAATGCTTTCAACTCATTACTTGTAAGTTCTGAAAGAAACTTCATTACATCAACTGGTTTTCTTTTCCTTGAATATTGAGGGCTCTTTTGAGAGTAGGTGTCTGAAATATTTTGCCTTCTGCAGCTGGATTTATTATCCAAGCCACGATTTTGAAAAGCCATGCCATTGTCCATCTGAGCGGCTATTGCCAGGACTGAAGCAGATCTAAAACAATCTGGGCTGGGCATCTGAGTAGAAGGTTTATTGCCAATTGCAGCTGTTCCTTGCAAATTCATAGGTGTTTCTTTGTGGTGAAGTTTCATGGAATGGTTTTGAGTTGGTACTTGTGGAACTGTAATGTCTCCTCTTTGTACCACGTGCATCCTCTCTCCCGGTTGACCTGTTTCAAACATGTTGGGAACAATCGACTCTTTGTTAGCTCCAATACAAGCATTTTGCAATGGTTCTAAATGATGATGGTGTGCATTGGAAGTCAGCCAATTAAATCTGTGGCTGGAAGATCCATGAATGGGCACTTGCTGGTAATTGGGTGTCTGCTTATTCCAGTAGCGTTCAGCTTGTTCAGCAGCAAAGAGAGTCTTTCCGTCAGACCAACTTGGAGGTTGCTCTGAGGGAGGATACACCTTGCGCTTTTGCAGAAGGGACCTGAGCTCAGTGACCCTGAAGCTCGTAGAACTTGCTTCCATTCCAGTGGAAGCAGGATTCTGATGCCGTGGGAAATTCCTTCCGGTTCGATGGGCACCTTGGTTCCAGCAAGTTCGCCAGTTTTGGGAAGGCACAAATTCATGAGAAGTTTGAAAGGAGGATGGAAAGGACTGCACTGATCGACGTTGAAAGGAGGTGGGCTGATCTCCAGTTGACAAAGACCTTGAATAAGCAATTCTTTCAGATTGGGAGTCTCCAGTTACAGTAGACATTAGCTCAGAAAGATGAAAAGTAGAATCACAACAAGATGATGATAATTCATTTGGTGGATAGGGAAGTCGATCTGTAGCTTCAGGTGGATAGATTGATGCTGGCACATTTTCAGAATAGGAAGATCCAGAGAGAGCCTTCCAAAGCAGGCGATTTGATGAAGGCATTCCATTAAAAGCCTGGGAGACTGGATTGTGGAAACCTTGGTGACCATAGTTGTCTGGAATACCACGTTGCATTTTTCATCCCTTGGATACACGTTGTTCAGTGTTGTTCTATTCATTTATAATTAATTCCAGACCTGTAAAGAATAAAGTTAAAGTATTAACCCAAACGTGGAGAGACTGCCCACGATTCAAAATTCAAGATTCTTGGTCACGTTTTTGTATTTCCGTTATATTTTTCAATGTCAAGCGTTCATTTTTTTTGTTTTAGAAAATGCAGTTCACAAAATGATAGAAACTTACATGATAGAAGGAAGCCAATTTCCAGATTAGTCTGTGCTGTTGACTCTCTCAAACAACAAGATTGCACATTTATGTCTGTAACCTTGTAAATTCTTCTAAGTTTGTTTTTGTCTAACTTTCTCAAATTATTTGTCCTGTCATCTTCCATCACTTTTTTCATGTATAATTTCTAGAACCTGAAAATTTTGGACAATGGTATGAGAGTAACAACCTGAGTCTCAACATGGACAAGACGAAGAGATGATCATGGACTTCAGGAGGACCAGGAGCGACCACCCTCCACTAAACATTAATAACTTGGGAGTGGAGAGAGTAGAGTCCACGTAACAACTGACACAACATCTCCTCACTTGTCAGGAAGGCACAACAGCGACTGCACTTCCTGAGAAGGCTGAAGCGGGCAAGGCTACCGGCCACCATCATGTCAACAGGAGCTCAATCAAGGGCGTCCTGGCTCACTGCATCACAGTGAGGTCAATCCACAGGACTGCAAGAATGGCAGAGAGGATCACTGGGGTCTCCGTCGCCCCCAAGTACATAATCTACTGGGATCGTTGTCTGAAGAGGGCACTCAAAATCGAAGAGGACCCCTACCACCCCACACACAGCATCTTTCAGCTACTCACATCGGAAAAGAGATACAGGAGTATCAGAGCCAGCACCACCAGGCTGAGTGACAGCTTCTTCCCACGGGCAGTGAGAATGCTAAATAACTAAATGAAGTGCTCACACTAACCATCCAAGACTACTATTTATTTAACAATATTTATTTATACACACACACACACACACACACACACACACACACGCGTTATTTATTTATTTATTTATTTCTCTGTCTGTTTATTTATTTATCTTGCATATGTATTGCTTGTCTAGTTGTGTTTGCATGTTTTTCACTGAGGACCGGAGAATGCTATTTAGTCAGGTTGCAGTGCGATCAGATGATACATAAACTTGAACTTGAATTAAAAATCTAATTGCTCTTGCCACTGGCAGTCCTGACAATTGCAGCACATAAGCCCAAGTTTTGGAAGTTCAAGTTTATTATTATCTGACTGTACTTATACAACCAGACGAAACAGCGTATCTCTGGACCACGATGCACACATAATACATTTTTCACACCGCACATAATAATCACATAAATACATACAAAAATGTAATATAAAATAAATATGTATAAATATTCTAATTTACTCAGATTCATTTATGAAACCCAAGGTTACAGGATACCATTCAACAATCTCACAGCCTGCAGAACGAAGCTACTTCCCAGCCTGGCAGTCCTGATTTTGATGCTCCTGTACCTCTCCTAATGGTAGTAGGTCAAAGATACTGTGAGATGAATGGTAGGGATCCTCAATAATTCTTTGAGCCCTATTTAAGCAATGCTCCTGGTGAATGGCATAAATAGAGGAACGGGAGACCCCAATGATCTTCTTGGAGATTTTAATGTATTGACTTCCAGTCCATTGCTTTGCAGCTACCAAACCATACAATGATGCAGCCAGACATGATACTCTCATTTGTGCTCCTCTAAAATGTTGTCAAGATGGGGGCTGGAAGCCTTGCCTCTAATGGTCTCGTTAAAAGCCTTGACCCAAAACATTCACTGGCATTTCGCCCCATGGATGCTGCCTGACCCATCTGAGCCTCTCCGCTTTTTACAGTTTTTTTCTTTCACTAGCACTTTTCTAAATCTTCAACTATTCTTACTGAGCTCTAATTAAATGACATGTTAGCTGATAAGTAGTATTTTCAAAAAAGTGTTTTCATCGTAATTATGTTCTAATTGTCTGGTTCTGAAATGTTGCGAGTTTTATAGACTAAGATTTTTTTAAATCAATTTTTTGCAGAACGTTCAAGCTCTACACTTCCTAGCTCCCTAATCATATGCCTTATGAGAAATTTTCATCATGGAAAATTACGTGAAAATTGCATCAAGGAGGAAGAAACATCACCATTTCTTTAATAATATTTCAACATTCAACCAAGAAAAATATCACTGTGCTAAAAGGTGCTCTCGCTCTACCTCGAAACAATCTCCAACATTAAGAAATAGTAAGTTATCAGCATTGCCTTTTCAAACATGGAAGACTCATGGAGACTCTGAATTTAAGAACCATCAATATTTACTTAAATCAGTTCATCAAAATACAGTAAAGAAGTTGGTGAAGGAAAACTGTGAAAAGTTCCCAAAACCAGAAGATTCCTTTTATCATAGTTCACAGAACAGTGTAGAGAAAGTGAAGGAAGACTCCCAATCTCAATTCAGAAGTTCAGATTCCACCATAACACGACTTAATGTGGAATATGGAAGCGAGGAAGTGACTCCACCACCAAGCAGCTGTTCATCTATTTATAGTATTAATTCTTTAACAGAGAATTTACTGCTCTCAAATCCTGCTGGAAACCAGCTACCTGCTAAAGTTTACGAGGAGATATGCTATCAGATGAAACAACTCCAACATCTGACATGTCAAGTTGAAAAACTTGCAAAAGTGGTAAGGAATAATTAAAAGTGATTGACACAGGACCACAAAATAATTCATTCTCAGTAAATGTTCTAGTAATAACAGATGCAGTAATTTCCATCCCAAAAGATAACATTGGCACTTTGATTTATAATGGTCAACCATGGTTTTCACATCACGTCATGCCATAGGAATGGAGACATCCTCTGCTCCACACACACACTAATTGACTAGTAGTTAGATATTTATGTATATTTCGTTTCTTGAGTGAATTAACTTTAAAAATGAGAAGAAAATTCAAAATTGCCTCTTTTCATTTCCACACAATCATGTATCCCCATTCATAACTCTCGCACATCTGCCAAAAATTGTACCCACTCACCTAATTTATTAACATACTTTTGAATATTAAAATTTATCTTGAACCCAACTGCCTCCATCTTATCTTGCATTAAATCCCATTTACTCTTTGTTTCTAATCTTGATAGTAATGGACACTACACAAAAATTATTCCAATAGCAAATTTATCAGTCCTGCCTCAGAAATGTGAAATATTGGGGAAAGAGTACACATCAACTCCAAATTGAATTGAGACATCCATCCACCCCCAACTCAGTAATCATAGATTTTTATAGCATGGAAACAGGCTCCTTGGCCTAACTTTTCTATGCCCAACAAGTTGTCCACTGAGTTAGTACAATTTGCCTGAGCTTGGCCCATAGCCTTCTAAACCTATTCTATCCATGTGCCACTCCAAATGTCTTTTGAATGTTGCTGTTGTACCTGCCTCTCCCACTTCCTATGAAGCTCATTCTGCATACCTACCACCCTCTGTGTGAAATTGGTTCCTCAGTGGTTTTAGCCTTCCCTAATCTGGGAAAAAGACAAGGACTATTTACTTTATCCATGCATCTCATTATATTTTACCTCTATAAGATCCTCCCTCAGTGACCTACATTTCAGAGAGAAAAGTCCCAGCCGAAATAGCTTCTGCTTCCAACTTAAGCTTGTAACATTCTCATGAATCTTTTTGCATGCTTTCCAGCGTAATGACATCTTGCCTATAGCCGAGCGACCAAATTTGTACTCAGTACAACAGGTGTGATCTCACCAACGTCTTGTATAGTTGTAACATGTTATCCTAACTGCTATACTCATTGCCGTGACTAATGAAGCCAAGTGTACCAAACACCTTCTTCACCTTGTCTATTTGTGATGTACACTGGTACCCCTGAATTTCTATTCTACAATAACTCTCCAGGGCCCTACCATTTACTGTGTAAGTCCTGCCTGGTTCAACCAACCAAAAGGAAACTGCACTTGTCCCAGCTAAATTTTATCTGCGATTTATTGGTTCACTTTCCCAGTTCATCCAGATCCTGTCGTAACTCAGATAACCCTCTTCACTGTTCACATTACTACCAATTTTGATGTCATCCACAGCTTTACTAACTAGGCCAACTACAGTCTCATTCAAATCATTAATACAGATGAAAAGGAACAGTGGACCCAGCACCATCTCTGCACCACTGATCACAGGCTTCCAATCTGGACAATAACCCTCCACTACCACTCTCTGACTCTGTCATCAGCCAATTCTGTATCCAGCTAACCCTGGATTCCATGCTATCTAACCTTCAGGACTAGCCTACCATGCGGGATCTTGTCAAAGACTTTGCTAAAGTCATGTAGACATCATCTACCACCTCCGCCACCATCCATCCTCTTAGCCACCTCTTCAGCAAACACAATCGTGAGACAAGTCTACCAGCAAACAAAGTCATGCTGACTATCACTAATCAACCCTTGCCTTTCCAAGTACATGTAGATTCTGTCAGAATTTCCTCCGATAGCTTACCCACGACTGATACTAAGCTCACTGACAATATTTCCTGGCTTGTTCTTGCAGCCCTTCTTAAATAAAGGCACAATATTAGCCATTCTACAGTCTTCTGGCACATCACCCATGCTGAGAATGATGCAAATACTCCTGCCAGGGCCACCGGAATTTCTTCCCTAGATCCCATAATGTAGTTAGGAATTTATATTTCATTGCTTGAGCAGGTACAAGCCTGGCCTTCCCAATCTTTCCTCGTAAATGATACTGCCCTTTCCAGAAATTAGTCGTAAACTTTCTCTGACCTGATTCCATGTATTAACATCCTTTCTTATAGAAGGAGCTCATTATTGCACACACAATTCACCAGATGTGGTCTCACTAATATAGGGTGTACATATGACTGAAGCACAGCCTCCCTACTATGATAATTAAATCCTCCTCACAATAGCAACATTCTGCAAGCTTTCCTCATTGCTTGGTGAACCTGTATATTTGCCATTTGCAAATTTTACACCAGGAATTCCAAATATCTCAGACTACTATCACTCACCATTTAGATAATATGCTTTTTTGTTTTTCCTGCTAAAATGGACTATTCCCAATTTTCCTTCATTATACTCCATCTCCCTGATATTTGCCTACTCATTTGACCCATCTATCCATTTTAGCCTCCCCATATCCTTTTCACAACATAGCTAAAGAGAACTGCTAATCTGTGAAGTTACAACATAAGTCAGGGTCAGTCCTTTGGCTTAATGGTGATGCTGGTTCCTGAGACATTCCATGGTGTCATTATAATATTTCTGCTGCTGATTGTCTGGAGTGCCTTGTGGAAGTGCAATGTTGATCCAGATCTTTCTGAATCTACCATTTCTAGCATAGTGATAGCACTACACATCACCATGCAGTGTGCCTTCTGCATGAACCAGATAAACAAGGTCAGTGCATAGCTCTTTGTCTCGGTACTATCAAAGGCAGATATATCTGTAGTACATAAAGTGAGTGAGGTTTTATGTTTCTCAAGTAGTTCATTACTAAAGGTAATGAACATTATAGCTCCTGATTCAGAGTCATCTGTGTTTCTTCCATAAAATCATTACAAGTGCAACAGAAGGCCTTTTGGCCCATCAAGTCCATGGTGCTCTCTTTAAAGAAATGTGAATGATCACATTCTCCTACCTTTTCCCTCCAGCCCTGCAACTTATTTTTACTCATGCCAATCCAGTTTCCTTTCAACTCTTCAAATTGATTGTTTCTACCACTCTTACAGCTATTGAGTTTCAGTGAGAAGTATTCTTTGCATAATTCTTTCTTTCACATCCCCTGGTCCTTAAAACATTTGTTAATGGAAACAGCTTCTCTCTATTCCCCTATCTAAAGCATTCATAATTTTGCATTCCTCTATCAAATCTCCTTCTCAAACTTCCTTCCTCCAAGGAAATCAACTCCTGGTTCTTCACCCTAACCTTGCAGTCAAAATTCTTCATCCCTGCAACATTCTAGTAAATATTTATGGAATCCTCTCTAATACCTACACATTCCTCATAATGTATGGTGACCAGATTTGACACCATGCAGTTATCCCTCAATTTGTAAACACCTTTTAATGCAATTCTCTTCTTAAGTGTTCATATTCTCGATTTACTGGCTTTTTGGTTCTGACGAACAATGCTTAATGTTCATAGTCAAGAAGAGAGTTATTTAGGTGTACAAAGCTTTTTAATTGTATCAACAAATGTTGCAATCTATTTGACGTACTGTTGCAGGAGAGGTGCAGGAAGCGGGAAGAGGAGAAAGTGAGAGAATGGAACAGAGAGGGGAAGTGCAGAAAAGAGATTTGGTTGGGAAGAGGAGGCAAAGGTGAATTTAACTTTACATTTTATTTAAATTTTTTAATTTAAATTTTAAATTTAGACATGCAGCACAGTAACAGGCCCTTCTGGCTCACAAGCCCGTGCCGCCAAAATACCCCAATTAACCTACAACCCCTGTACATTTTTGAAGGGTGGGAGGAAACCGGAGCACCTGGAGGAAACCCAGGCAGACACAGGGAGAATGTACAAACTCCTTACAGACGACACGGGGAGAATATACAAACTCCTTACAGAGAGCAACAGATTTGAACACTGTAATAGCATTGCGCTAACTGCTACACTAAACTTGCCGCTAGAAAATAAGGATTGGAAAGAGAGAATGAGTAAAAGGGAGTGAAGGGGAAATGCACTGTAAGTATAACCATGTCAGGCAGTTGTGTGACTAATATATTGGAATTTAAAAATTTGACATGCCTTCAAAAGCTAGGTGTACCTTGGAAAGTTAGTTGTGTTGGGTGTAATTTTGTTGTGACCATCGCTTGTGGCTAAACTAACACTGGAAGTTTTCTTTACTGTTCCAATAGTTTGATACAATAAAATGGGTAGCTGGGTTTTTCAGATCGCTTCCAGGAGTCTGTAAATAATCTAGAGTGAGATACAGCCCAGAGCGGGTTAAGATCATTAGTAACCCGTTGGGTCTTTGTGAATTTTTGGGTCACTATTTCAGATCCTGTATATTTAAGAAACTGAATTTAAATTCTCCATTTGGACATATCTAATTCTCCAAATGGTGAGATTTGATCCATATCTCGGGTTTATTAGTTCAGGCCTCTAGATCATTGGACCATTATCATAAACATTATGCCATGATATCCTTTAGCTTTATATAAGTTTAGCTTAACCCCTTGCCTTTCCAGCATCTTCTTCTCCAAGAAGTATCTCTGATTCATTTTGAATATTGTTCTTAATCAGAAATGATGGCATTTTGATGCATTTAAAGCTCTACCTAAATTAAGTGTAGTCTTCAAAAAATTGTGTCTGAGTTGAAGACAAATTGCAGAAATGTAGCATGCACATTTTACTCATAGTGCAGATGGGGGAGATCTTAAACAGTTTTTTTGCATCTGTATTTACTCAGGAAACTGGCATAGTATATAAGGAAGGAAGGGAAACAAGCAGTAGTGTCATGGAACATAGAGATTAAAGATAAGGAGGTGCTTACTGCCTTACAGCGAATAAAGGTAGATAAATCCCACGGGCCTGACATGATATTCCCTCGGACCTTGAGGGAGACTAGT
>JAVLUD010000003.1:0-17306 GCA_032162045.1 Torpedo suessii
GGTGGGAGGAAACCGGAGCCCCCGGAGAAAACCCACGCAGACACGGGGAGAACGTACAAACTCCTTACAGACAGCGTTGGATTCGAACCCAGGTCCGGTCCCGATCGCTGGCGCTGTAAAGGCGTTTCACTAACCGCTACACCAACGAGGGTGCATTCCGTCTGGTCCAGGAGACTTATCTACCCTTAGACCATTCAGCTTCCCAAGCAATATCTCTCTGATGATCATGACTGCACTCACCTCTCTTTCCTGACACCCTTAAAAATCAGGTAACATCTTCCACAGTGAAGACTGATGCAATATATTCAGTTCCTCTGCCAACTCTTTGTCTCCCATTACAAATTCTCCAGTGTCATTTTCTATCGATCCTATATCTACTCTCACCTCTTTTACTCTTAATATATTTTTTAAAAGCTTTTGGTATCTTTTTTGATTTTATTTGCTGGCTTCCTTTCAAACTTCATTTTTTCCTTCCTAATGACTTTCTTAGTTGCCTTCTGTCAGCTTTTAAAACTTCCCAGTCCTGTCTCTTCCCACTAATACTTGCTTCCTTGACTGCCCTTTCTTTTGTTTTGGCTTTGACTTTGATTGTCATACCTATATTTCCTTTAGTTTTAGTAATGTTTTCACATATTTTTTATTTTTTTTTCACTTTCTTGCAGCATTTCCTTTTGCCTCTGATGATATTGTCCCTTTACTTATTTTAACAACTATTTACTTCAATTCCAAAGGCTTCTCCTTGCATCAAATTCCCTGTCACATCAGTGTTTAATCCTTCCTCGTTTCTCTGATCTTCCTCTCCATAATTGGTGCCAGTTTAGTTAACATGAAGTTATGTCATTCAGTATGCATCTTAAGCATAGTAATATCTGATTCCATCACCTCCTCCAGATATCAGCCACTCTTTGTATCAAAATCTTTCCCCTCAGATCTCCTTCAAAACTCTTTCCTCTCACTTTAAACTTATGCCCTATGCCTTCCTTATAATAGGAAAAATATCCTGACAAATATCCTGCATTTAATATTTTTTTATAGTTCAACTTTATTGTCATCTGATTGTACATATACAACCTGACGAAACAGCATTATCTCCAGACCATAATACCATAATGCACACACAGAGACACGCAGTACACCCTACACATAAACAACATATATACATAATGATCCAAAATAAATATATATAAAAATAATTTCCAGGTTTCTAGAATTGTTCACCACCTGCGGGAAGAAGCTGTTTCCCAGCCTGGCATTCCTGGTTTTCTTTCCTCCTTTACCACTTCCTTAAAGGTAGTGTCTCAAAGATACTGTAGGCTGGATGATAAGGGTCCTCAATGACTCTCTGAGCCTCTATTAGATCATCCCACAGACTCTTTTAGTCGAGAGAGATCAAGCCTGGCCTATCCAAGCTCTCTCCATAACTAAAGGCCTCCAATTCCACCAACATCATGGTGATTCTCTTCTGCACTTTCTTTTGTCCGAGCACATTTTTTCTACAGTCAATCCTCCAAGTGTTTTGCAAAGTTGCAACATAACCTTCCACTTTTATATCAATGAACAACCCTTTGAAGGTAATTGTGCTTTATGCTTTCACCTCCCTAACTACCCATGTTGCCACTTTCAGGGAGGGAGCGTTTTGATCGCAAAGGTTGCTTTGTTCATCAACATTCCTTTGTGGTCTACCATTTACTCTATATGTGCTACTCTTATTTGACTTCTCAAAATACATCACTGTGATTAAGTTCCAGTTGACCTATATCCTTCTGTAGCCTTAGACAACCTTCCTCATTATCCACAACACCACCAATTCTTGTGCCATCCACAAACTTACTAATCATACTTCCTACATTCACATCCAGGCTGTTAATATATATCACAAACAACAAAGGTACCAGCAACAATCTTTGCAGCACATCACTGGTCACAGACTTCCAATCAGAAAAGCATCCTTCCACCAATACTCCTTTCATGCTATCACAAAGTCAGTTTTGGATCCGATTAATCAGGTCACCTTAAATCCCAAGTGCCTTAACGTTTTCGACCAGCCTACCATCTGGAACATTGTTTAGTGCTTGACCAAAGTCCATAGAGACAATGTCTACTACCCTACCTTGATCAACCTTTTCAGTTACTTCCTCAATACACTCAATCAAATTAGGCAGGATTTCCTCTGCACAAAGACATACTGAGTATCCCTGTCTTTCTAACTGCACATAAATCCCATCCTTTACAATTTTCTACAACTATCATTGTCGTAAGGCTCATCAGCCTACTATTTTATGCTTCTTCCTTTATGTCTTTCACTTTGCCAATAGGGAGGTCACACAACATTCAAGAATCTTGGTTAAATAATTGTGGGTAAGACTGACTTTACCCCCATTATAGAATGTACAATTGCTACCACTCCTGCTATTATTGGGATCTATTTGCCCTTCACTGCTTAGGTTTGCCCTTGCTTCATGATATTAAAATATTGCCCAGAACCACCCATTCTTTGAATCTCCAGCCACTTCAGTCGTCCAGCACCAACTATTGATCAGGTCCAATAATGCAGGGACTCCTACACATGTGGTTTCAGTCTCCTTCCATCAGCCCTTTGGACAGTCGCAAACTTCTCTATTTGTGTGCCTTGAAATCTGTCCCTCTTTTCAGGACAATCATGTTCTAAATCGTTGCAATACAGAAACTGTTCCTCCTTGAAAATGTGGGCATGGCTAATGTTTGTCGGCATAGATGCTCAGGAATTCCAATGTACACTCCAAAACACAGTGCTGTGCAGCTGAAATTTGACTTAACCTGAAATATCACAATTTTGAGCACATTTCATTGCATTTTAATGTCCACCATGAAATTGGACTCATGACTTTTCAGCCTCTTTCTGCCATGTAGATCTTTTCCATACAAATAAGGTCAGTGGTAGGATAATTGTAAATAACCCAGTCACCTCTCAGCTCCTTTCTCTTCTTCCCCCTCCCATTATAATAAACTCATCACCTACTAGCCAATGCTCCTCCCATGCCCACGCCAGCCTCCCCCCCACCTCCTACCTTCTTATTCAAGTGTCTGCCTGATGTTTGGCACACTTGAAGAAGGGTTCAAGTTCAAAATGTCAACTGCCTTTTACTTTCCATGGATGCTGCATGATCTGCTGAGTTTCTCCAACAATTTTGTGTTCTGCACTTGATCCCAGCATCTGTAGATTTCTCAGTTACCTGAATTATCTGGCCTTGCTTAAATAATTATAAACAGTCCATTGGCATGATTCATGACCACAGACAGTGTGCCTCTCACAGTGCCAGCAAATTGGGGATTAGGAGGGACTCGGGGGAACGTCTCAGCTGGCAGAACAAGCAGTGGAATACACACTCCCATGGATTGAGAAGGAATCTTAGCTCCACAATGTTGAGAAAGAACTTTGTTTTTATCAAGCATGTGGTCATTGCCAATCAAGTTTGGCAGAGGGGCCTTAAACTGGAATTACAGCTCTGATTTACATATGCAATGAGACCAATGCCAGTTTTAATCATGTGCGATGGGTATTATGAGCAGCCACAACTAATAGTGTAAGCATACAACCTACAGTACTGAAATAAGCACCAAATGCATTTGCCATAAAATTAATTTTAGTCTAAAACAAGCACTCTGCAGCTCATAAATTTAATTGTGTCCCCAAATGTTCATGCTTTCATCCAGATAACAGAGGCAAAACCTAATCTTCTTCTTTGTTTTAAATTTAAAAATGATCATAGTTTAAATGTAATTTAAATTTCATGATGACATATTAGTAGTTACTATCATCCTTGATGTACCGGTCACTCTGTATTGAAATGAATGAGCGTGCTACTTGAAACTGAAATTCAATCGTTATTGCCTCCTTTACATTTGATGTTTTACTCTTTCTGTTTCTCTTCTTGTTTTTACGTATGACCTTTTCAACTATGTCACCTCTAAAGTCTGTTTTTCCTCACCTGTGTAAACATTTGAACCTCTGCTAGAAACAGTTATAAATGATACTGGTGAAAAGCCAACATCTTTTTCACAATCTGTTTGTTGGTGGTCTGTAATTTTCTAAACCTGCAAGCCAGCTGGTGTTGAATGGTCATCATTGGCAATGTCACTTCAACCAATCCAATCAGAATCAAACATACTGTATATTTCCCAGTTAACATTCTTCCATTACATAATGCACGCCAGACATAGCATTTCAATCTTTTTGTTTTTTCATTGAGATAAGGAGTTTGAGATTGTTAACGGTAATTATTGCTGATAATGTGGTAGGATTTTTCCATATCCGTTATTTTAACCTGCTTAGTTTAATTGAGTTTATGACAATTAAGCTAACAGTCAGAGACACATTATAAAACATTCATCCGCCAATATCACCAACAGTCATTTCTAATTTTGTAATGCAATCAAGTTACTACAAATTTCTCCAGAAACAATTACAGTACTTGTAGTAAACCAGTTCACTGCTTCTCTGGAGCATTATCACCAACATTTGGCTCCATCCGATACGAAAACATTTTATGACAGATATGCACATGTCTGGCCAATAAAAAACACATTTTATGGAACATCTTAAAGGAGTAAATGGTGAGGTAAAGAGATTGTGAGTGTTAGATGGTAAATCGTGAGCTTGGGACTTTGGCAAGTTCAAGGCAGAGTAGCTAAACGTAGTGGGATTCCTTCAGGACTTTACAACAGCGTTTAATTGGCCAGCAAAGAATTTACATAGAAAATACATTCGCTGCACACTGCTTTCTTGGACCAAGCACCGGCAAGGGTGACAAATATGAAGGGTTTCCTGGGCGAGTGCGGCTTTGCAGTTGGCTAAACTTAAAAAAATAATAATGAAGATGTCACCGGCTGAAGTTAACGTATAGTCGGTTCGCTAATGGGAACTCGAGCATTGCCATGGGGTGCGGGTGTAACAGTTGGAAGTAAAGAGACCTTGCTGTCTCCCATGAAAGCATGGAGCAATAAGGTGAACTGGGCAGGGATTTAATTCAGAACAAAAGATGAACAGGAATGTTGTACCAGGCTACCAGCTGTTGAGAGATTTACATCTAAAGCCACAAACACATTCAAAATCATACCCTGATTTTATTCATGGATATAACCTCTTCACCAACAGATCCTGCAACATATTTTGCACACTATAGTTTATACATATTTTATAAACAATAACATAATTTACACATATTTTACCCACTATAGTTCGTAGTTGGTTCTATGGCCACCATGCAGCATGTTTAATTTTCAAGCAAACTGTGATGAATACCATAGTGTTTTCAATTATCAGACTTGATGCTAGAGTTTTGGTGCAAAACAAAAGAAATTTATAGCGCTATCATTGCATTTGGTGAGGGAGCGATTAAGGTGTGGAAGTCAGTTTGCCCAGTTCATGGGTTTCATTATATTTCAGATATTAAATCTTGCCCCATTTCATGCATATATATGTCCTTTCATGTTTATTGTTGATGTTTTCTGACTTCTGAAAGCAATGGCTATTTATTTCAGTAAGTCAGAGTACTGAGCTAACACTTACCCCTTCCAAAACTTACGATAAAGCCAGCATCCACAAATTGGGTATAAACCCCCACAGCATAAATCTGTCCAAATCTGGCAAGAGTCTGTCCATGTCAATCAAAGGCAAGGGAGTACTAATATGTCAGGTTGTCTAAAATTGGAAATGTTCGAAGAGGGGTGACTTCTAACCTCCATTTGGCAGTGCCGATACTGATGTGGGAGATACAATGGAAAATGCCTTCCAGCTCAATGACTTTGTATAGAAGTTGTATCCAGGAAAAATAAATGATCAAGAAGACTTTGCTGACTTTGCATTGTAGTACAGGAGCATGTGATCAGATGCATTTTTTCCCGTAGAGCTGTTATATGCGTGTTTTATTTAGTCCCATTATCCCATGAGTTTCTTGGGTTTATTTAATTTTGAATAACTAAGTTACTTGATGGGGCAATAAGGTGCATGTGTTTATTTATTTAACAACATTTTAAAGCACTTAAGACAATCACAGTGTTTTATGGTTACTAGTACCAGGATGAAAAGGAGCCAGAAACATTTTGATAGCTCATTAATTCAGTTTATTGAGCATGCAATCTTCTACCTTTACTTGCCTAATTCAGAAAATATGTGTTTTGGATCCCATTGAAATAATTACGGGAGAAACTCGGATGGCAGATCAAGGATGGCCAAGGCATGAAGCAAATAATTTAGAAAAACACAAAAGCTGCAGAAGCAGACAAAGAGTTGCTGGAGGAACTCAGCAGGTGAGACAGTATCCATGAGTAGAAGTAGTTAAGCCATATTTTGAGTAATTTACATAACTAAGTAAAATGTGAAAAAAATGGAAGAGTATATACTTCAGAAGAAAGTAAAGAAAAGATAATAATTATTAAAAGCTGAGGTATCAGTGGCATGTATAGATATCATGGTGTGCTGGGTTTTGAGTAAGTAAACATTTTTAATCAACAGCAACTGCGCAATTGGGAAAGAAAATTCCTTGATGTCCTTGATTGCGAAGGATTTGGAGTAGAAGAGTAGGGATGCCTTACTGAGATAGGACAAGAATTTGATGAGGCCTCGGTTTGGAGTGCTCTGTGCACATTTCATGAAGAATAAATGTTATCATGGCAGCATCGATTTGCTGGATTGTTTTTGGAGAATATGTGAATTGGGTAATTGTCCTTTGAGGACCGGTTGAGTAAGATCACCCATACTCATGGGAGTTCAGAAGCAAGAGGTGATCCCATTAAATTTAGATAGTGATTGACAGGGTAAGTGCTGAGAAATTGTTCCCTCTGCCTGAAGAGCCAAAATAAAAGGTCAGCTTTTTATGCCTGAGGAGAAATGTCGTTAATCAATGGGCTCTAAATCTTTGGAATACTCTACCTCAGGGGTTGATGAGAGTCCAGTATCTGAACATATTTAAGGCTGAGATCAATTGATCGGTTGATGGAATCAAGGGAAGATGGGAAACAGATGAGAAAGCATAGGACCATCTATCATCTTCTTGAATGAGAGAGCTGGCTCAAGAGACCATTTTTTTATTCATATAACTATTTCTTGTGTTTTTACATTCTTGATTCTCTCATGACACTAAAAACTGAAATAGAATTAAGTCTATAAACCTGCAGAACCTGAACATTCCTCCCTTTTGGTCTTTGAGTTGATATAAAATACAACTCATGACAGATAATTCCATGGTTGGCAATTGTGTTAGGAGCTTCTGAGTTGCACTCTTTTGCCACATTGGCACTCTGAAGTTCATCTCAACCACTTTCTCTATCAGCAACATTATACATCATGAAGTGGTGCTATATCATGCAGGGTATGATAGGCAACAACCTATTAGAGTTCTTTTTTTCTCTGTGTGACCTCAAAATATTAATTTCCCTGTTTTCCTCTGATATCTGTTGCACTGTAATTTAGTTACATTTGGAGTTCTGAGAGTGCAATGATGATCTGTAGCTACACACTTCAGAAAATATGGGAAGGAAAGATAGATAAAGGTAAAAGCACAACACATTGCCAAATATAAGGCATCTTTCGGTTCAGAATGTGCCAAAGTTTTTCATGGCCAATTAAGTACTTCTTCCTTTATTTGTAGCCATTGTCTCAGCAAATGCAAATCCGACAGCCAATCGGCTCACAGCATGGGGTTGCAACACCAATAAGGTAAATTGTGACATCATCTATGTTGGTTACATGAATTGATATTGCCTAAGAGACGAGAATTTTTCTGCTCCTCTTCGAATAGTGTCACAGCATATTTTAATTTCACCCCAGGGAGAAAACAAAGTCTTGGTTTAATACACATCCAGCTGGTGGCACGTCTGAAAGAGTAGCACTGCCTGAGTATTACACTGAAGAAACAGTGATGAACACAAATAAAGACATAGTTATCTTAATTAACCACCGTTAAATAATTAATTTTCATGCCAGATTCAGTTCACCATAAGGAGCGCAGTAAATTATGAAACACTTTGCAATAAGATAAGGCCCATGAGACAGTGTTACTCAGTAATGTATATTAGTCATCAATTTGTGGCTGGTTTAAACATTGATAATCCTCACCAATTTCATTGAAGGCAATTCTTGAAGGAAGAATTTTGAATGCAAACATCTATCTAGATTTGCTTTATCTCAGAAGAACTTAAAAATAAAATGTACATTCTGTTACTGCTCTCTGTCTCATCCATAACTAGGTAAAAATAAATGATCACAGAGCTGCATTTCCCCATACAAATACTTAGATGACACATCAGACAACTTTGATTTATCCAAGGATCACTATCTATTAAAGTAGGATATTGTCTTATAGTACTGGTATATTGTCTTATGTTGCATAGTTTTCTGCTGGCCTATAAGATGATGGGAGTCTGAACTTTGTTTTCCCCCTTGTTTTGTTCAGACTCTGATGTCACTGGGGAAGGATAGCTCGGAGGCACCTCAAAGCTTTTCTCGGTTGGTGGTCATAGACCTGTACTAATTCAGGGCAGGGATGTTTAATTAAACCGCAGTCCAGTTGTTTCCCTGGTAAAATGAGTGTGGGAAGGGAATGTGTATCAAAAGAGACATGCTCCTCACTGTGTGCGCTTATTGTCATACCAAGCCTAATATATTGTGGGAATTCCCAGAGCTCAAATGATAACAGTATTAAAATGCCACATAAAAGAGGCACTCCATAGCACAGGTTACTGTAGTTTTGAATTGCATTAGTCTGTCCCATTTATTTTATTACAGCTGCATTTAGTATGCTGTAAGTGCATTAGACTCTTTTCATTTTGCAGTGGAGTACTTATTGTTCACCTCAAATTACGTGTTGTGTTATTTTTCTGTTTCAGTGTCTTGAGTTTGGACTTGCACATAAAAAGAAAATAGAATTATTGGAGAAGAACATAAAGTACAGTTGACAGTTTTAGTCCAAAGGAACTAAAAGATCTTATGAAAGCTGACAGCTTAGGTGGCAAAATTTCTCACCAGCGTCTTTCTGTTTTATTCACTCTAAAATTTAGTCGGACTTTACCACTCCAAATAAATTAATCAAGGCTGAAGTAGTTACTAAGATGTTTATTTACAAAAAAGTTCTGAGCAGTTTTCTGCAAAACAGGGCATGTGGATTTTATCATGAAAAGGATTATTAATTCGATAAGTAGAATTTTTTGTAACACCCAGTGAAAGTGAAGATGTCAGAACCATTCTGTTGGAAAATAGGAATTGATTATTATTGAATAAATTAGTCATATTGTCAATTTGAATTTCATACATTTATACAATTTTGATATGCATAAAATAGAATGTTTCTAGTAGGACTGGATACATTGAATCATTTTTTAAAATGTTGACATGAGTAAATGTCTTAATTTTGTATCTTTTCATTTTCAAATGACAGTCAGGTTGTGTCAGTGACCACTGAAAGGAAACAAATATGATGCATAAGGATCAGGTTATCTTTGTATCAGCTTTATTAGCCTTTATTTTACAATCAGCAGCAAGGTTTTGTCAAGAGGAGACTTGTTTTAATCAACAATTGAACTGATACATGACTTGCTATAGATTACCTATAGTTCTATCAACAGGCTTTGATGAAAGGTCTTTGACCTGAGATGTTAACTCTGTTTCTCTTTCCACGGACGCTGTCTGACCTGCTGAGAGTTTCCAGCATATTTTGCTTTTCTTCCAGATCTCCAGCAATGGCAATCTTTTGATTTTCAAAGAAGATGGTAAAATGTTCTTCAACCAGACTGAAGATTTTCACCTGAAGCATGCAGATTCTAAAATGAAAAGGAACACAAAAAATCGAGGAAACAGGTGGGATCAGGAAAGGGCAACAAAGAGACAGTCAGAAAACAGTAAAATGTTAATTATTTAAAATATTTAACCAATTAATTCTTGAGAGAATGCGGCTCTGCAACTAAAATTAAATTTCAAACACCAATTAAGTTTTTGAAAAATTAGGTCATATTCATAAAGTATTTTGAAGCCCATAAGGTTGTTTTGTATGAGTGTGAGTTTATTGTTACGTACATATGTACAATGTACAGATGCACTGAAATTCTTACTTGCTGCAGCCAAATAAGGTACACCAACAACAATAGTGTAAATTAAATTGCCACAATGTGCTGAGACAGAAAAAAAAATAAATATGAAAGGATAGATAAATATTCACAGTTGCTGTTGGTGCAAAAAAGGTGATGTTTCAGAAGTGCAGATATCTCTTTTGGTGGTCCCAGGGTAGTTTATGGTTAGGGTTAGCTTAGTACAAGGAGGTTCAAGAGCCTGATGGATGATAGAAATAAAAACTGTTCTTGAACCTAGAGTTGCTGGTCTTCAGACTTCTGTACCTTCTGCCCAAAGGTAGCAGCGAGAAAAGGTTGTGACCAATGTGATGGGGGAACCTTTATGATGTTGACTGCCTTCTAGATGTTTTCAATGCTCAGGCTGGACATAGCTAGGCTTTCCACTTTCTGCATTGTATTCCATTGTAAATGTTGAATTAGAGAGGGCCGTCATAGTAAAAAGGAAAATGTCAACATATACGATCAATAATTATGATAATTGCTCACAAATTCTTATTGAAAATAGCTGACCACAGCTTCTATCTCGAGATGAAATGAAACCTTCTCCCTTTGTCTCTAACCAGAATACACACTGTATGCTAACTAATATGATTGCAGCATGCAGCCAGTTGAGTGGCTGTACAGTTCAGAAGGTATGTGTGGTTGGGTAGCAGTAAGAAGAGCTAAAGTCAAAGGCTCTGACATGCAGAACAATCTGGGAGTCTCAGTGTATATGATTCACAAATGCCAAGAATGCAGGTTTAAAGGAAAGCCAACAGAAAGTTATTGTTCATTGCAATAGGAATAGAATACAAAAGTGATTCAGTTACATTGGTTATGGGTCTCCTTATTTACCGAACTTATATCTGGAATGAATGTGTTATTTTATGAGAGTTTGGACAGGCTCCAACTGTATCCTTATGAATTTTAGAGAGTGAGAGGGGAACAACTGAAATATACAGATCTGAGGGGACTTGACAGTGATGTCTTATACATTTATTGTCATATACATCTGTACAAAGTACAGACGCACCAAAATTCTTGCCTGCTGCAGCTATACAGGTGGATAAAACACTCACAAAAATTAAGCATAAATAAAATTAACACAATGTGCTGTGAGGCTAAAAAGGTGAACAATAAATGTAAAAGAATGAATAAATATGTACAGTTGTCATAGTGCAAAAATGTGCAGTTTCAATGGCTCAGACAGATCTCTGGAGGTCTTGGAAGAATGTTATGCTAAGGATGGTGCAAGGAGGTTCAAGACACGATAGCTGGAAAAAAGCTGCTCTTGAACCTAGAGGTGGTGCAATTCAGGTTTTTGTATCTTCTGCCTGAAGGTAGCAGTGGGAAGGGGTTATGATGTTTGCTGCCTTCTTGAGGCAGCGCCTCACATAGATCTCTTCAATGAATGGAAGGTTGGTGCCTGTAATGGACTTGGCTATGTCTGCCATTTTCTGCAACCTTTTGCATTCCTGCGTATTTGGGTTTATAATCAGCCATTGAGCAAATAGTCAGAAGACATTCCACAGTACATCTGCAGAAGTTTTATATAGTGCTCACGACATGCCGAATCTCATCAAACTCCTTAGAAAGTACAGGCGTTGATGTGCCTTCTTCATGGTTGCTATATACTAAATATGTAAATAGAAAGAAAATGCCTGGATCAACGTGAAACAAAGGAGATAATATAAAAGCCAGGTGTTATTCCTGATTGTGCTCTCCAGTAGAGTTCCAGAGAACTGGATAATGAATGATGTCCAGTGCTTGGACTTCTGTGGGAGTTATCTATCATTGAGGAGGCTTGAGTTCCTCGATATGTGACTGAACTATGGATACTGACATTAGGAACACAGGTGGTGTTAAAGGACATAGAGATATAATGCAGATAAACAGTTCCTTTGGTCCAACTTGTCCAAATTGACCAAGTTGCCCTCTAGAGTTAATCCCATTTGCCTGTTAAACCTTTCTTTTCATATTCCTGTCTAAACATCTTTTTAAATGTCATAATTGTGCTGACCTCTCTCACTTCCTCTGGGAACTTATTCCACATCTCTACCAACGTCATTAATTATCTCCTCTTATCAAATCAGCATCTTATTTGCAATAATTCTTCATTGGCTGGTGTTGTTCACCTTTTACATGGTAACAAAAATTTCCGTTATGTCTAGTCTACATATAAGATTGATATTCCAATAGAATAAGGGTTGGAAAATATTTTGGAAACAACTGTGATCTAAATCATCAAGCAAATGAAACATTTATTTAATTCTCCATCCCATATTAGTCATCTCTATTGACCAAAATAAAGTGTGATGTGAAACTTTGCTCTCTTGGTTACGTTAGGTTTAATAGTCCCACATTAGTCAAAGGAAACATTTCTTTTTTCTCCAGTCTATCAATAATATATTTAAGGTTTGCTTTTAAAGTTGATCTTCATGCTTCTGGGAGCCCAAGTGGGATGCTTGTCTCTTCATTTCTTCATGTTGCCTTGAGATTTCAGGTGAATGATTTATTGAATATTCTTCACTGCTACAGCTTTTCAAACTGATGGAAAATTCATTCTAAAAGAGAACTACAAGTTAATGCCAAGTACTTTATGCTGCTCTTGATCTTTTGGTACAGGTAGTGGACAATGCAAAACAAAAGAAGGAGCACACTTTATTAACGATAACAGGCTTATTGTCATATACATTGTACAATGTACATCTGCACGGAAATTCTTACTTGCTGCAGCCAAACAAGTACTTCATTAAACAAAAGGTGGCAATAGAATAGATATTTTGAATTAAAAAGAGACAATAAATACAAAAGATAGATAGATCATTAATATTAACAGTTATTCCAGAGCAAGAAAAAAAAGTGACTTTGCAATAGTACAGATAGCCTTTGGTGATGTTGGTGCAGTCTATGATTAGTGTAACAAGGGGAGGATTAAGAGTCTGATAGCTGTTGGAAAGAAACTGGTCTTGAGGTCCTGCTCTTCAGGCTTCTGGTACTTTCTGCCCAATGGTAGCAGTGAGAAAAGGTTGTGACCAGGATGATGGGGTCCTTTATGATGCTGACTGCTTTCTTGAGGCAGCGCCTCACATAGATGTCTTCAATGGATGATAGGTCAGAGTCAGTGATTAACCTGGTGATGTTTGCTACCTTCTGTAGCCTTTTACGTTCCTGGGAATTCAAATTCCCAAACCAAGCTGTGATACAACTAGTCAGTATACTTTCCTTTGTACACCTTTAGAAACATGATCGTGTATTCAAATCTCCTCAGACTTCTTAGACCTGTTTTCACTTCAACATTTCAATCCATTTGATAATCTTTCTCATGTTTCATTGCTCCTGACAGTGTCATACTCTTCCCATTTCACCCTGTCTGTCTTTTCCTAAAAATCCTCTAACCTTCAGTGTTACCCCAGGGCAACTTTAATCCAGTAATGAACACAATGCCTCCAATTCATCACTTTCATTGCTTAGATTGTAGAGGTTGCCAAACAACTCAATTTTCCTTTGTTTTCCCATTATTCCAAGGGATAGCACAGTAGTGCAGCTAGTAGAACCACTGTCTCGCAGCTCCTGTGATCCAGGTTCAGTCACGACCTCCCGCGCATGTTCTCCCTGTGACTTAGTGGGTTTCCTCCCGGTGCTCCAGTTTCCCTCAAATTCCAAAGATGTAGGTCAGTCGGCCAAGGTACATTGTCCCTCGTATGTCGATGAGTGGAAGAACCTGGTTTTGCAGGGGGGGTGAGTTGACGGGGGCAGGGGGTGTTGAGAGGAATGCGGGGAAAGTACAATGGGATTAGTGTAAAATGGTCAGCAGTGGCTCTTGGAACTCATGACTTCTAAGCTTGTTTACTAAATCCCCAACTTCCACAAGGAAGTTTTGCCTGACAGTGCTGTGAAGTTTCCTACCTCTGCTTAGCTAGTTTCCCAAAACCTTCCTACTCAAATATTGGTTCCGGCCTGTTCAGTTTATCCCAGTTTTACTTTATCCTGAATGAGAATCAATGTCCTAAGAAACTAAAACTCTCCTTGCTGTATCCTCTCTTCAGCTGTGCAATAACCCCTGTTTTCTGTACTAACGGATTTACAGCACTGGAAGTAATCTGGAAATTATTGCCTCTGGAGTCTTGCTTTGTAATCTTTTCCCAAGGTCCCTACAAATTTCTTTCCACTTATGACATTGCTACTGATAATGGCAATGGAGAAATACATCAAAGAAACAGGCCCTTCAGTTGACAATCAAACACTAATTTACACTAATCCCATTTTTCCAACTCTACCCAGACTCTACCACTCACCTGCAATACTATTATCATGGATAATTGACCTACCAGACTCAGCTGTGGGAGGAAACCCATGTGGTCACAATAGGCAAACTGCCCACACAATCAGTACTATTGTTGGCATTGAACTGAGGCCACTGGAGCTGTGAGGCACCACCCAGAATGTTGTGCATCCACTCAGTGACATCTTTGACTCCAGCACCTTGGAAGCAATGTTCCCTCCTGGAATCCTGGAGTCATGTTTGGAAAAATACATGCCCGCGCCTGCTGTTGATTCTCACAGCTCTCCCGCACTTTCTACCCTTATCCCATACCACTGAGTCGGCCACAGCACATTGAACATGTCTTCAGCTATGCTCCCTCAAGCAACCATCTCCGACTCTGGTATTTGGAGGTAAACACACTGGGCATTGAGTGCAGACCCTGCCTAATCCTCTGTCTGTCTGAGGGCACCCGTTCCTTCCCTGTTTTAAAATGCGCCCAGGAAGATGTTGCCATGTGGCACTCAGCCACATACATGCACTGTTGTGACACTGGATGTTCCTGAATCCTGACCCTTTCCAGTTGATGACACTCTCTGCACCTGTGGTTAATCATCTCTGTGAAGCCCTCTCCTGCCTCAATAAAACAAATTAAATTCACCCTGCTCTCCCAGGTTAACACCTCCCTAATTCCAAGCTGTGAAACTTGTTTATGACAAAGTTATGATTATTTCTTGTGCAATTAACCCTGTATATATTAAAAATGCCCAGCAGCACCTCTCCCCAATGTATCACTGAATTCCCTTGCTTACTGGAATAATGAGAATGATGATGAGTTTATTGTCATACACTTAAGTACAATATATATATGCACCAACATTCTTACTTCTTGCAGCCATTTATTATTTAGGAATAAAAAAACAACTCCAGTCGTATACATCAAATTACCCCAGTACGGAAAAAGATAATAAATATAAAAGATAGATAAATATTCAGAGTTCCAGTTAGTGTAAAGAAAAGAAATTAGTGTCTCAGTAGTTCAGACAGTGATGCCAGAGTAATTTATAATTAAGATAGTAAGGGGAAGTTCAAGAGCCTGATAAAATATACTGGAACCTAGATCTGCTGGGCTTCAGGCTTCCATACCTATTTTATGAAGGTAGCAGCTAAGAGAGTTGGTGACCAGGGTGATGGGGTCCTTTTTTATGTCAGCTGCCTTCTTGAGGCAAGTCGGTTATTTGCACTTGCAGGAAGCTGCAATCCATTAAAACTGGACTTCGGTGTCCTCACAGAGCCGAGGTGTGACAAAGATCCCAGGTTCCGACTCAGCTGACTGTAATCACTGGGCAACAGGTTCTAACTGACTAATTATAACACTAACATCACAAGATAAGATCCTAACAACAAAACTTAAAATTTCGAATGAGATCACCCTTCTAACTTCCCAGTTCATGAACTTGTACATTCAGTGGAAACTGCACTCCATCAAAACTTTGCATTTGCTTTCAATTGCATCTGTCAAGAAGAATTTCAGTGCAGTTGTACATTGAACTTATGTGTATGACAATGAACTCTTGTCTCTCTCATCTCATCTCATCATACCTGGTGGATTCCATCAGTTTTCCAATGACTGAGCTAATCAGAACATCCATATTTTCTCTCTCTCTCCTCAATAAAGTCGTAGAGTTTGACGGCATGTAAGGCCCTTCGGCCCATCTTGTCCATGTCACCAAGCTGCGTTCAGCTCATATCGCTCCAAACCTTTTCTATCCTTCTACTTGTCTAAATGTCTTTTAAATGTTACCATTGTCCCTGCTTCTACTACTTCCTCTGGCAGGTCAATCCGTATCCCACAACCCTCTGAGTGAAGAAGGTGCCCCTCAGGTGCCTTTTAAATCTTTCGCCGCTCAACTTTAATCTATGCCCTCTAGTTTTAGATTCCTCTACCCTGATAAAAAGACTGTGATTTTATAAACCTCTGTAAAGTCACCCCTCAGCTTCCTATGCTACGGGGAGAAAAGTCTCAGTCTACCCAACCTCTCTTTATTTCATGCCCTCCAGTAACAGTAACAATAGGAAAACTTTATGTAATAGGGCTTCTAATATTTTCCACTATACTGCTTCCAGGAGATGGATCTGGAAATTGTGGCTCTTCTGAATGACACCGTTGGAACCTTGATGACTTGTGCTTATGAAAACCCTAAATGTGAAATTGGAATGATCGTAGGTATGGTTTTGTTGACTTTATTCTGTCATATTGTCACACATGGTAGAAGTAAGCCCTCTGGCCCATCATGTCCATCATTGGGTATCCATCCAAACTAATCCCATTTACCAGCCTGTGCCTTGGCGAATCAAATGTTTGTCCGGGCACTTCTGGAATGTTCCGAGGGTACCTGCCTTAACCGTGCAGTCAGCCAATGCATTCCATATTCCAACCACTCTCTGGCGAGAAAATTCCTCTTCAGATCCCCCTTCACTTTTTTCCGCTTTCCCTGAATTTATGTCTTATGGAGTCTTCAAGTCATAGAGCACAGACCAGGCCCTTCGGCCCAACTCTTCAGTGCCGGCTAAGTTGGTATTCTGGGATAGTTCTATTTGACTCATTTGGTCTGTATCGTTCTGAGCCCTTCTGATCCATACAATTGTCCAAATGTCTTTTGAATATTTTATTTCTCGCTTCCTCTGGCGACTTGTTCCAGATACGGACTACCTTATATTCAAATTCAAATCATTCATGTGCATCATTCAGTAAGGCTCCCAGCATCAATCCCAAAACTGCACCACTATTTGCTAATGATTGAGCAATGATTCAATTTGCAACTCCTTGGTAAATGACTCAGTCCATGTCAGCAGGTAGCAAGGCCTGGATAATATTCAGGCCTGAGCTGGTAAGTGCGAAGTAATACTGGGTAAGCGGCAGGAAATAATGATCTCCAACACGAAAGAGCCTAACACTGTC
>JAVLUD010000004.1:0-16567 GCA_032162045.1 Torpedo suessii
TGGCGCCATCAACCCCCTTAGATCGGGGTACACCTCGTGCCCACCTTACCATAGCTCCCTAGCCACTCCCAGGCTCCACTTATCTATTTATAATATTCTCTTAAAGTAAAAACATGTAAAAAGACAAATAGTCCCAACCTTCCCGCAATATAACACATTGTAGCTGAACTTGATATTCCCTCTGTAAGATTTGTACTTCGCTATCCCCTTTACCCAATGTCTCATTATACTTCCTTGAATGTTTTCACCTTTTAATTATTTTCATCCCAATCCGATTTTAGGACCTTTCCTTGATTTCCCTGGACAAAGTCTTTCGCCTCTCGGGGTGTGTGGAAGAAATTCCTTACTCCCTCCGCCGTTTCCAGCCTCAGCATCGCGGGGTAGAGCATTGCATACTGGATGTTCTGCGCCCTCAGTTGTTTCTTTACATCATCAAACTTCCTCCGTCGCTTTACCAAGGCTGCGCTCAAATCTTGAAAAAATAGTACCTTGCCTCCGTCGACCACCACAGGTCCGCCCGTTTGTTTAGCACGCACTGCTGCTGCATGCAGGATCTCCTCCCGGTCCCGGCAACTCAAAAGGCGTACTAGAACCAGTCGCTGCCGCTGTTCTGGTGGTCTCTGGGGGTCGAGGGTCCGGTGGGCTCTCTCCACCATGATAGGTTTTTTTAGTCTGTTTGGGCCCAGAACCTCTGGGATCCATTTTTCAAAGAACCCCACCGGGTCGTTTCCCTTGGTCCCTTCCTTCAGTCCAATTATCTACAGCAGCCTCCTTTATGGGACAACATGACCCTGACTGTGTGCTGCATATTTAACGTGTGTGAATAATCTTATTGGTTTGATCCCAAATGATTACATCAGTTACACCATAGGTCTGGCCAAAATTCCACAGTCATGAGCAATATGAAAAAAAGGTAAAATATGCTTTATTTAGAAGAACCTGGAAAGAAAGAGCAAGATCAATAAAGTTTGGAAAGAAAAGTGACATTCAATGTCGGTACTGGAAACTTTTGGACTATGCCTTAAGGATAATGTTAAATGCTATACTATTGTGATGCTTTGAGATTTCCAACTGTGTCTAAGTGGGAGATTTATAGAATGATTTATGTGAAAAATACTAATTTTAAGTTTAATGTGGCTCTCCAGAGTTTTCAATTCAAAGAACAGCAGAGTCAAGAAATTCAGTTGAAAAATTTCAACTGGAGACCTTTAAGGATAAAAGATCAGAGATTTCATGAACACTCACAGCTTTTAAGATGAAGATGCTTACCCACATGAAGTGTCTGGAGGAGATTTTGAATTTATCCCAAAGATTTAGATTTAGGTGAAATGGAAAAAATGTTGAAGCACCAAGGTTGAAGCACCCCCTTCCCACTCTGGGATTGCAGAGAGGACTTTCAGGCAGTAGTTCAAATTTTATCAGGTGGAGGCGTGGGTCTGGAAGCTTACCAGTTTTGCATTTGGACAAATACTGACCTTGCTTGTCCATGACCCATTTCAGCACCCCTCATGCTCATCCATCATTCCCTTACCCAGCAGCGCCATCTCCAGGCCGCTGGCGTGACTCAGGGCCTGGGCAACAGTGGTCAGCTGCTGTTAGGGCAGTGTCAAGCATAGTTGCTCAGTTTGTCCACTGGGGATCTGGGTGGTGCTGCTCGGAATTACGACTGGGATTGAGTCCATGCACAATGCTATGGCTTCTCTGATGACACCACTGCCTTTGAGTATCTTTCCATTGTCATTGCCTGCAGACAACCTACCGCAAGGGCTGTACAGAGGGAGATCCAAGATCATTCCAGACTAAGCTCCTTTGCACAGACTCAAGTTCATAGGCACACATACCCACACAGATGCACTCTGGCTACATGCTTGTACAAACATACCTGATACATACATACATATAATCTCTACCTTTGCCACGTCTGAACTCTCATTCACTTCCTTTGGGGAAGTCCAGCTCATTCTAAGCTCTGCTGACCAAATACTACTCCATGTCTGTTACTTCCAACCTTCCACGCATCATATTTAAATTGCTCAGCCATATGGTAAAATCTCCACTGGATCACGTGCTCCCAACACCACATTACTTCCACTCTACCTATGTGCTCCTCTCATCCCACACTCGTGCACAGTCCTTCAGCTGCACATAACTGATACTGTCCTCAAATCTCTCCATTCCTGAAAACCCAGTGTTTTGACCATACTCGCAATATCAATGGTTGTTCCCAATACCTCATTTTTTCTCTTGGCATTGACTTTTTTTGGGTTATTACTCTGCAGAGCTTCTTGGGAGATTTTCTAATGTTAATAGCAATGGGCTAGCGCAAATTGTTATGTCTGACGGTTGGTTTTCAAAGATTAGATCACTAATTAATTTTTTGAGCTCCACGGTTGAACAACTTTGAAAAATAGTCATGAAAAATTATCCTATATTTATGATCCTATATCCTATCTCAGAGAAATAAATGTTATAAATTGTTGATATTAGTTAATGGGTTCACAAAAATGTCGTGATCTCTGCCAAAAATGACAAATTCTGTATACTTTATACTTCAGTGTCAAAAACTGTCTGATTTTACTTTTGCTTCCACTAACATGGCTTTCCACTATTAAATTTTAATATACATCACTTTTCACAATTCTATGCTTTCCACTATGTTTCCACACTTATATTTTACTTACATATAAACATGTCTTCAGACCAGTTAAAAACAGTATATTGTTTTATAAAATATCAGATTAAATAAACAAGCAAGTGGGAGATCTATAGCTTGTTTTAATTGTTCGCATGAAATAAAAAGGTCATATGAAAGCCCCAGGTGTGCAATGCCAATGTTATCAATTTATCCAGGACAAGTTATTTGCCCAAATATTTTCATAGCTATCTTTCTGCATCCAAAAAAAAGTATTTCATGGCATTAACTCAAATTGGTAGTTATTTCTTTGTAGAACCGTGACTCATTCAGAATAAATAATGCCATTCAGCCTTTACTGCTCTCAAACACTTTCCACTGCTCTTGCACATTATTCTCATTTGCATACTTAAATGATTTCCTTCTGAAAATTATTATTCAATCGTCGAATTTCCACATTACATTGCATTTTCCATGAGTCAATCATTTTCATCAGATTGATAGTATGTTCCTGGCCTATTACTATTCTCCAATTTTGAATTTTTCTTCATCTGTAAGCCTTAAATTTTATCCCTAATACCCAAGACAAATTCATTAACATTGATGAAAGAAAGAAGTGGTTCCAACTTCGAACACCTCTGTAAAATTCCATTCAATCGAGAAACTATTCATCACTTCTCTTTGTTCTCAAGCTCTTTGTGTCGATATTGCCATCATTGTTTTAATCTCATAGATTTAATTGAATGAAATATTTTAAATCCAAGTTAGAAATTAGAAACGAGTCATGAAATACTTTGGTCACCTTTCCTTCCCTTCTGCTACATTAACATACCATCACTACTTCCCCGTGTTCATTTTTGCACACACCATCCCTGGTCCTTTGTCTCTGCATTATTCTCTATAAAGTTAGTTCATACAAAAACTAACTTGGCATCCAAGACCTTAATATAGATGACTGAATTTATGTCAGTGCCTGATTAGAATTGTATCACATGATGATATTTTGTCCTTTAAAGCAACCTACCTAGCCAACTAAATTTTTCTTAAGCAACTCTTATTGGTAAGTTAAAATCTCATCTCACTTTCTCTTTCTCTAACTCTTTCTCCTTATTCAAGTACCTGACATTCTTCTGTTTCTTTCACCTCCTCTTCAGAATCTTAGTTCTTGATTGTTTCTCACTGAAATATTCTTCTTTTGAAACCCTTCTCTGCACATTATCAGTGATTTTAATTTCCATGTTCATTTACTTTTATCTTCTTCCTTTTAATTTCTGCTTCATATCCATTCCTACAAAGAAAAGTGTATCTAGAAATTTGGTTGCTTAGCATATGAAAGTCAATGGCTTCCTGAATATAAGTCATGTGTCTTTCTGGGCCATATCATGAGACCTTGAATACTCTATGGTTAATTTCATATTGATGATTGTGTGGAAGAGTCGCTTTCCTTGTCTTTTACACGCATAAGTAAATAATTCAAAGGTGATCTACTTGAATTGTATTCCAATCTGTGGGCTGTCATCTACTCAAGGAAGTACACTTTAAACCTCTCTAGAGCACACAGCACCTGATGACTGATGGGTTTTCCACTGATGTGATGTAATTTTCTCTGGCATTAGAAAGAGCATATTTATGTACATATGTACAATATATCTGAAATAGAAAACAGTTCACCTAAGCAAATGCAGATTGCAATGGGAACTGTCCAACTGAGTTTACAAAGTGGTGTAGTTTGATCTGGAAAACCATGATAGGGTCACAGTCTAAGAAACATTGAGGTTCACATATGTAGTAATAGAAAAAGGCAACTCTATGTGAATGAATTTTTGTGCAACTGAACTTCAATTGAATTCTGACAAATGATTTATTTTATTTAATGTTATGAATTATGAACAACAATTTCCCAGTGTGGGAAATGGCAAAATGAACAATATCTTTTCACTTCATTTCATGTTAACCAATCTGCTTAGTCTCCATACTTACTCAGCTGACACACTTAAACAAACATACCAATGCAACAGTAGTTAGCTAAATTTAATTTCTTGATGATAAATGCATCTTGCCTGCATACTGGGCCCTTCAGTTCCCACATATCAAATATATTGTTAATAAATAAATAGTAATAAAGCAAAATTGACAAGCAGCTCAATAGTTTTGATCAGCTGATTTCTGCAATGGTTGAAAATGACCCATGACCTTTAATTTGCAAGGCATGGCCATGCTTAAGACTGACATTTCTCAAACATTCACTAACGTTTGTTGAAATTGGCAAGGAGGCGAAGAATTAAATGGATTTATTTGTTCAAAATGAGATAGCTATGCACTTGAAATGTTGAGAAATTTCAAATTCCATGGGACTTTGCTGCAAACCCATATAAGCTGAAAGTGAAAACTCTTTGGTATAAATTTCCAGACACCCTTAAGTAATATGCAGTTGAAAACAATTCTTATCAACAGTGGCCAGATGCAACAGTACATAAACTGAGCAGTTTTTTATGGATCGGAGAATTGGGTTATAGCCTTTTCCAGTTATTGTGCAATTTGATAAATGTAACTATTCTATTGAATTCTTTAAATACACAATGGGTAAAATAGTTGATTGAAAAGTTAATAAGTTAAACAAAATAGTTCTTTATATGATCGCGCCAAGTTCCACATGCAAGTAGGTGCAAAAGGCTTTTTTGGTACGAAATATATATGTCTTGGACAGGTTCAAGAATTTGCAAGAACTGTTGAAAACTCAGTGAGGAATTCCAAATTCAAATAAATTTCCCCTGCCTGCAACACACAGGGGTGACCTTGGATTAAGTTTGCCAGATGTAATTTATACATCCATGAGGAGGAAAAATGGGTTGAAGAAGAGCAGCTGTCTGCAAGTGGCCCCTTCGAATACATTCTCTCCATCACCGGGAACATGAAAGAGTACACAATGGCACAGTGTAAAATGAACATTCATTGCTTTGCAGACATGCAAGTATACGCTGGATTTGCATTTAAGATACTTGAATAAGGACAAAGTGTCAGAGAATAACAGAATATCAGTTTTGGCTTGAAGCCTCAATGCCCATAATTGGTTTGACACTATAAGTGTAAATTTACTGTTTTTTTAAAATTGAGGTGAAAACAACAATAATGAATGGAGGTGAACAATAGAATACTGATTGACATCACCATCAAAGATCACTCCACATGGCTGGAGGCACTCTGATACCAAATTTACACATGCAGACATACGAAAATGTCATATGTATCCATTCATAAATGTACTTCAAAATAGACTTGGCTGCCACTGCTCTTCCATGTGTGACATATTTAAAAATCAATATAAGATGCTTTTTAAGGCTTCGGCCATGTTTGAAGAGAGGAAAGTAAGTGCCTTATACACCAAAATTCCTTAAAAACTTAACATGAAAATGAAAAGTTCCTGAAAGGTTTACCATATCTTGCCTTTAAAAAATAATTATTACAGAATCGTACTAATTTCAGCCCTTGCAAAAAAAAAAACAACCATGCCAAAAAATATACTTATTTGTTGTACTTTTCCCCCTGTAACGCAACTGATCATATTGGAAAGAATTGAGCTAATATCATGACAAGTTCACATCCTGCTGAACTATTGTAGCTAATTCTTTTCATGTGTTAAAACATTGGGTTTCAATTTATGCAGGAAAACAAACCGAACTGAAGAATGTGATCCCAAAACTCTTATAAAATCCCAAAATCCAATGTGATCAAAATGAGTTAAATGCTTTCAGTTCTTTTTAAACAGCAGCCTTGGTTATTCAGCTTACGATTCATTTATTTGCAATTTTTGAGGTAATCTTTTCTGAGTTTAGTGAGCAAGCATGTGAAAGTTCAGCAGAATGCCAACGGTCTAAAAAGCGAATAGAACGGCTTAGATATTTTAAACCAAAGAGCATTTTGTTCCATTTTTCAACTTGTGATTCTTTTGTCACAAGATCAGCTAAATGATTAGGTAGCTTAGATTCTAGGAATGACTGTCAGCAGAATTAATAGATGGCCCTTCCTCTATCAATATTGATCGCATATAACTTTGAAACGGGAAAATGTAAAATGAACTATTATTTAGAGCAAATAGTTATTAAGATAGTCAGTTTTATTTACTCTTAAATTCAAGCACGAGGGGAAAGACTGCAATTAAATTGCTGACTGGAAAAGGTGGTGGTGCATTGTATTCAAAGATGATTGCACTGCCTCTTAATACAACTTGATATGTCATTTCAGAAAGCAATCTTAAGGGCAAATAGAAGAAAAATGCAGAGAAATAATTCAGAGAATCTAAAACATTTTGGATATTTGCCCTGGACTCTTCTTTGTGCTTTGGAAGGCTTGACCTGATCCTTGGAACTCAGAATGGGACTTCAGATTATGACTTCCAAAATAAACTATAGCTCTCCGGAACTGATACAAAGTCAAACTGTTTTGCAACATCCATCCCCACCTTAGTTTAAAAGACCCATAGTCAGATCTTCTTCACTCCAGGGCAAAAAGTGCTCAGACTGCTCAATCTTGTCTGACACTTACATCCTCAGAATTTTGACAGTAGCCTTAAAAAATGTTGTGGAATCATTACAAAATAATTATTTTCTTTATCTATTAATTTTCAAGATCAGGGTATTGCTGGCAAGGCCAGAATGTATTACATATATCTAACTGCCCTTAAAAAGGTGGTGGTAACTGCCTCTTTTGACTGCTGTAGGTTTGATGAAACCATTCCCACAGACCTATCAGATTAGGTGTTCGAAGGTTTGGACCCAGTGAGTATGAAGGAATGACAATGTACTGACAAACTTAGGGAGTGTGCCATTTGGAAGGAACCCTTAGGGTTTCGGAGTGCCCATTAGCCTGCTGCCTTTGTCCTCCTTGGTGGTAAAATTTGTGGGTTTGTGAGATATTATTGGAGGAACCTTGTCAAGTAACTGCTGTTCATTCCATACACATTGTGTGCTGGTGGTCGAGGGATTGAATGTCAGATAGGGGGCCTTGGAAGTGGGCTGAAAGTGGATAGCATCATGCTCCCTGAGGGTTAATGAAGGTATCTTAAATGGGCAATGGCTTTTGAGCATTTTATTATTCAATTTTTTCAAATTACACAATTTTTTTTATGGTGACATAGGAAGCTGCAAAATGTGGTAAAACCCATCAAATCTCAGGTGGTGAGTGGATGGCTCTGGGATCCCACAGGAAAATAATTACTATGACTTTTGCACTTGCAACCCTTCCTCAGTAATTACTAAACGTAGCACTACTGGGAACTAGGATAGAGTATGCTAAAATCAGAATGATAACAAATCATAAGGACGTGTTATATCCCACAGTACTTTCAGCCTCGCTCGTAATCAAAGCAAGTCAAAAGAATGACATTTAAAGCTTGCCAACATTCTGGTCAGCTTCCCGGAAACCATCAATTAGGTTTGGTTAGTTTTTCATCCAGTGCTTTTGCAAAACTTCAATACCAAAAAGGTGAAATAGCATGTTATTTTCAAACTTCTATTACCTCTGCATATCGATTCTTCAAGTTGCCCATTCCTGCATGTGAATACATTATTAACATAAACATTAAACGATCATTTGCCTCCTGTAAAAAAAACAAGATGCCCAATTTTATACTTTGTCTGAATTTATTGGCAGAAATGTGATTGACAGAATTTCTGTGGGTTGATTTGACCACTGGCTTTATCTTCAGAGCAAGGCAGTGGAAACCATGGAACAAAACTACATGATTAATTACAAAACACATCATCCTAGCCTGGTTATTCTGATCAAATTCCCCATCTCCATCTCCTTATAAACTTTTTGTGTCTAAAACTGTTCCCGCTCAACCCTCCCACCACCTGAAATCAGTCCTACACCTGTCCTTGAGATGTTGTGGCTGCTGGGTTGTCCACTACCGAGAGCAACATGACCATCCTTGGTTGCCATGTAAGTATCAGGTTCTCCATCTCTCCCTTTGTTCCTTTCCATTTACTCTTCCTTCATGGCTGCCTCTAAACCAGCCATTCTCAACCTTTTTTTTTTGGCTATGGCCCCCCCGAGGACTCTGCTCAAAGTTTATTGTCTCCCTTCCCTGTGAAGCAGACAAGTTTTGGTTTCTTCCGTAATTGTCTCCTACCAACTACATAAAACAACATTAAAAATATTTATGTTACATGAGGCAAATAGAAAACAAGGCTTGTACTTAAATGTGCTGTGACCCCCAGGGGGGCTGTAGGGCCCCTGTTGAGAATGGCTGCTGGAAACCCATCTCTTTTACATGACAGTTTTATCTTCTACTTTATTAGAATGGTTTTCTAAGTGGAAGCTGCTACCCAAGTATTGCCATTGTTGGATCGGTAATATTATTTAAGGAGAGCTTAAAGGGTGACTGAGGTGTAAAGTGGAGGAGCATCTCTGCTTTATTGGACTTTGCTTGTGAGCTCTTTACTTCAAACTTGCAATGCCATCCTTAATTAGGAATTTTTAATGCAGGCCATCAATGCAAAAAGAAAATGTTCAGGAGCTTGGCACCGTTCATCGTAAAGGATGCCATAATTTGTAAAATAAAATGGTCACAATATCATCATGAAACTTAAATATATGTGCTTGTTCTTTAAATAGAAAGAATATTGACTTTGATGTTTTTTATTCTGTGATTTTGATCCTTTTGACTTTGAGACCAGTTGCAAAAGATAATGGAAAAATGTTCATCTGAATTGCAGTAAATCCTTTTCTTATCAGTAATCCCCCTCTCCCGAAAATATGTCCTTTGATGCTTTTCTTACACAATTTTAAATCTTCAAAGTTATAGCATTGCTGGGATTTGAATCCATGCCATGAGTGTATTCGTGCCTTAATTTTCAGAAGTTTGATTTGACTAAGCATACGTCCTCTGAAATCAAAGCCAATACGTTCTGTTCTTACACTGCAAGATAACATGGGACTTGATTTTTCACCTGTTAATTATGAATGAACAGAAAACCATTTTAGCATCTATTCAAAGTTACTAAATGGAAACAACAACGTTTGGTCTTAAATCCCCTCTGCTTAATTCCAATCACAATTGTCTCCATTTCTTTTTGATTATGGGGTTGAAAGTCCTCACGCACTTACAAGGTTTCTTATTGCTGGTTGAAGAACGGGTGGACACTACGACAGTAAAATATAATCCATCTGCCTCACACAGCGTAGTATCCCATGCAAGTGTTTAGGTCTAATCTGCTACATCTTAGTGGGTCAGCAGTTGCACCTCGTCACTGTGACTCAATAACCATTTACAGATGCCCACTCTTCCATTTGGCAAGCTGAAATGTTAGGCAATGAATTCACACACCGGGTCAGACTATTTATTGCACAGGACTAGTGGAACAGAGCTCTCAAAGTGCTTAAATCATTAGCTGTTTGTGTTTGATTGCAGTCCAAACTGAAAAATGAGTTGGAATATGAGGTATGACACAAACAGCACAGCATGAAATAAGGGAGATCGGCATGAAGAGAAAGGGTACAAATTGAAAAGAATGGACGGAATTTAGTGGAAAATTAAAATGCCAGTCCAAAATGTAGCATTTATTATTGCTACTCAATGGTTGCAGAGTTCTATAAATGACAGAATTCTGCTAATCATGACATTAGCTCCTTCCAGACTTTGAAAAATGTCTGAGATAAAGATGTATCTGACATTATGATAGTGGAATGCAGACAGTGGAAAGCGACCTGACAATAGCAAGTTTGCTCAAAACAGTACCTCAGAATAATTAAATACAACATCTATTTATCAAGCAGGAATATGTTGAGACCATCTTCCAATGGCCGAGCTGAGTTTAGCCACATTAATGGAATGGGAAGCAATGTTCAGAAACAACACATGATATCAATTGAGGAGTCATTATGTGAAGAATTACCAATTAACCTTATTCCTAGTGGTGGGGCTTTCTGAATTTGTACCAGGATGCACTCTTCTTGTAATGTGAAGAGATTCATTGACAACGATAAATCATCAACTTGTTCTCAAGTCAGAGGAAAATATTTCACAAGATTATAAAAATTCATCTGCTTGTTAACTATATTCCACAATAATCATATCATTGGTGGGATGGCAGTGAATTAAATAACAAACAAACTTACACAGAGAGTAGGCACGGTTAGTATAATGGTTAGCGCAACGTTGTTACAGCGCCAGAAATTGGGACTGGGGTTTAAATCCTGCGCTGTCTATAAGGAATTTGTACATTCTTCCCGTGTCTGCATGGGTTTCCTCCGAGTGCTCCGGTTTCCTCCCACTGTTCAAAAACGTACTGGGGGTTGTAGGTCAATTGGGTGTAATTGGACGGCACGAGCTTGTGGCCCAAAAGGGCCTGTTACTGTGCTATATATCTAAATTAACAACAGCAATGAATTCAAATTTAAATAGTCATCACAGATTCTGAGTCATGAATTAGAAATCCCCCATTTACACTCACAAAATATGCACAGGGTTTTTGGAAATAGATGTGAAATTAATTTTGAAAAATATAAATGCAGTTAAATCACGAGTTCACCCTGGCTTACACTTTGGAATATGTGTCACATATCAAGAGGTCTAGGTGGAGGACAAATAATGAAGAATAATCTTTGAACAGTGTAAAAGGTCCCCAACCCACAAAGAAAAGATGGGACAAAGTAAATAAACGTGTGATGTTTTGTTTGAAGTTGAACCCAGTTCATAGCTCTGTGAACATAGGCTGATCATTGATAAGAGCTCACAATGCAGTACTCAAATGGTCGAGAGAGCTATCACCACCATGGGTCCACTCGCTGTTGCACCAAATGTAGGAATCAATGTTTTGTGAAACTGAAGCTTTATTGCAATTGCCCTATTAACAATGAGGAACTGTGATATGAAACACCATGTATTAGTGTCAAAGGTGCAGAGAAGGTGACAATGAACAGCTCCAGGTCAGGTAGCCTCGCTGGCGTTCAATTCTTTCAAGTGGCTGACTTTGGTGGGATTTGCTTATGCTGATAGTTTCTAATAAAGCAAACAGCATTTTGTAATCATTTGCAATTGATTTCCACTGAAGAGACAATTTTATATTGAGATAACGTCAGTCTGCTTTAAAAATGTATAGCGCTAGACTTCAAAATAGGATACAGAAAATTTGCATTTCCCCACTGCGTCATCATCAAATCACAAAGCCTCATGAAGCTCTGGTGATGTGAGCACTAAAGTACCGGGACAGCAGTTCAGAGCCAGCACCTAATTATACACCAGTAATTATATATGTGCTGAATCTAAAAGTACTGAGTATGGAGTAATTCTGCCACCAAATTCCCACAGGAGAATTGCAATTACTTTTAGGGGAAGCTACAATGCATGTTATGTGGCAAAACTACTTCTTCACTCACCACTGCTAAACACAAAATATCGTGGTAAATGCTCAATGATCTCTTCTGAAATTTGGTTCCATTGTCTTCTGTGTGATCGATGTGGCTGTCCAATTGCCTAAATGGGCTCTTGACGCTAATATTTCGACTCAGCCACAGTCAGATTATGATTTAAGGCAGCTAGAGAACTTGCAGGAATGTTGGAGATGGGAAATGCGCCACTTAACAGGTGAGCACAAATGGCTATTGATTGAAACACCAGGAACACAGAAAGGCAATAAAACTAACTCACTTTGTCTCTGGCAGATGGCTAAAACCATTCCATTGTAAACAAAGACGCGTACTTCAAGACCAGCAGAGGAAAAGGAAAATGGGAGAAACATCTGTCAGATAGAAATAATGAACCAAAACATACTGCCCTCTGACTGCTCCATAAATAACCACAGAACAGTATCCTCTTGGGCCAGTTCATCTCTAACTTTTGTGTCTGCATATTGAAATGCAAATGTCAAATGGGGAACTGATGATCAGATGTCAGTGCATCTCCCTCCTGCAGTGACACTGGACGTGACGGTGATTCCAGGAGTGGAGCATAGCTCTTCCCTATGTTTCAGTAATAAAGTGAACCCATTCATTTGCTTTTTCTAGGGCAAACAAAGGAGAAAAAAAAAATATTTATTCTGTTGAGGAGATTTGGACATTCTTCCCAGGAATGCTGCCTAATTTTCTGTTTGTGTTGAGGAATGTGTCTATACTTTTGATTGATACATTGAGATGCGTTGAAAGCCAAAGATGTTCTGTGTTTAGCTGGTGAGTGGTGGTAAAGGATGGACTCCTTGGATGAAATCATGAGCTCCTTTGTTCAGTGAGACACCACTTCATTCCATGCTTCTCTAGACATTCTTCCCTTCCTAAGTCTGCTCCTATATAAATCAATGCAAAAACCTCCAATGATTGAACGCCACCTGAATTTGGTGAGCAATGCCTGACCCAGGAGGAATGGCGGAGTGGAGATTCTCTGCAAGGGTACCACTGCCCAGCTATCCCACACGACAGCCCAGTAGAGATTTAAAATGTGTGTAGAACGGGGCCATTAGGAGTCACGGAGGTCCGTGCCAAAGATGACGATGGCAAAGAAAGGAAAATAAATGTGTATAATAAATGTTTCGTAAATCTTTCTCGAATATATATCACAAAACTACAATTAAGGACCTTTATTTTGAAGAACATTTTTCTTCTGGTAGAATTTCCATTGGGCTTTGGTGATGTAGATGTGGATGTGTGCAAATATCACATCTTACATAAATTACTTTATGCAGTAATGATAGAGATGTATCATTTCAGCATCATCTGAGTGCTAATGCAGAAAATTAGATCATGGTAACTTCACCTTCATTAATAAATAAAGTACAGGGCTGCACAGTTAGCGTAGCAGTTAGTGCAATGACCCGGGTTCGAATCCAGCACTATCTGTAAGGCGTTTGTACGGGTTGCCTCTGGGTGCTCTGGTTTCCTCCCACCTTTCAAAAACTTACGAGGTTTGCAGGTTAATTGGTGTATTTGAGCAGCATGGGCCTGAAGGGCTTGTTACTGTGCTGTATCGCTTTTTTTATATATTAAAAAAAAGAGAACAGGTGATTGTACCTGTATGAGCTTGTGGATCAGAGAATGCGTTGGTTGTGGCCTTGCTGATCAAGATGAAACTCTTTGTATGTTGGTCTTTTATTCTCTAAGGAACACACTTTGCAATGATTCCTCTCATTTTTTGCCATCTCTTCACTAGCTTATCATCGAATCATTGACAACAGAGCCAAAAGCAACTACGGTGCTCAATTTATGGAAAACCTGCTTCTCATACTATCACATGACAGTGCTTTCTTAATACAGGCATTTAATTAACTTTTCAATGGCCTTAACTCTAAGCAATATTTCTTTCTCAATTTTGAAAGAACACTTTCATTTTAATGAATCCAGGCTGCAAGAAAACCTAAAGCAAGGAATAATAATAGAAAGTAGTTACTTCAGTGCAGTTACTTAGCAAGTTAATCATATCTAGAATTTGGCTATCTTGATACACCTTTTCTTGCTCAATATTTTCTTCACATGGTGTACAAACCAATGGTAATTCAAATGAAATAAAAATCATTGAATTAACAATGGTTACTTCTGAATTTAATGTGTTAATATGTTGGACTGAAGCATTGAGATGGAGAACGATAATATTAAAGCGTGTAACAGCTGCGATGTTTTCCTTTTGCTTTCATGTGTGAAGAAGCAGCAGTTTAACCAGCTTTGCTTCACACAAGATAATTAAGTGATCGTAGAGGTTGTCTTTAGCAGGAGAATGTTGAAAAATGAATGTTTCAGATCGTGCAGAGAAATGTACTCCATGTTGCTGACGGATGATTAATTGAGCTGGAAGCAGATGTGCGACAGGAATCTGGAGCGACAGCAGCTGTAACTGATGGCTGAAGAATGTCCTCTGTCTAACAGCTTTAAATTAATCAACACGATCAGTGGTGACTCCATGGTGTTTAAAATGCTGGAACAGTCGTTAGGTGAAGAGAACACTGTAGTCAATCTGTTCCCATCTGAGTCATAATATCCCTGTATGGTTAATCACTTAGACTAATTCAATTCTCCCCTTTTCATTTGGAATGCACTTAATGGCAGGAGAGCACAGTTTGGAATGTGATTTCTTCGGAACAGCCCACCTGCCTACTTTCATTTGAAAGGGATGCTCTATTCAAATAGAATCACTATTTGTGAGCATGAGCTGTATCCAAAATCAACAAAAAAATTATATGCAATACTTATTCATGTGATTTAAACCATCATTTAAGCACAAAATTCTTCTTTCTGTTGCTAAATATAGGAATCTGCATCTCCAATGTTCCTGCCATTTCTATTGAGCTCCACTGGCAGCTTGTCTTTTCAATGTAGTGCAGGTAGCTCAAAACCTCGAGCCAATCGTACACCTACACATTTCAATCCCACAGGGCTGTGATTCTGGAATTCAAGTCAATGTTTATTCCAGAACAAGTCATAATGTGCCAAAAGGAAATGAAAGGAATGCCAACTTTTAACTGTGACTGATATCTAATTACGAGAAGGAAAACTGCTGACAGGCTATTGGCAAGAAAATAAGATCAGCTTGGCTGTGTCTAGTTGTGCAGACTGATGCTACTATCAATTCAAAATCAACTAATGGCATGTGAGAAAAAAACAAAGCAGTGCTTTGAATTATCAAAGCATTTGCAGAAATTAAGAAAATGCAAATACAGGGTGAATGCCACTTGCATATGACCAAACCTGAAAACTTGGAGGATGGAGTATTCTGAGTAACTGTATTGGCATTGATGTTCCCCTTGATAGATAGTGACCTGCTCAGAACCATAGAACACTGCAGCACAGTAAAAAAGGCCCTTTGGCCTATCTCGTCTGTGCCGAACTAATTATTTTGTCTAGTCTATCTGCACCCAGGCTATAAGCCCTCAATACCCCTCTCATCGATATACCTATCTAAACTGGAGCCCACATTCACCACTTCAGCTGGCAGCTCATTCTACACTCTCATCACTATGCATGAAGTAGTTCCCCCGGTGTTCCTTTTAAACATGGCTCCTTTCACTCTTAACACATGTCCTCTAGTTCTTGTCTCACCTAACCTCAGTGGAAAAAGCCTAATTGCATTTACTCTATCGAAACTCCTCATAACTTCAGCCAATTAGTGTATTTTCTACCAAATGGTAGCTTACAATGTGAAAATCATAATCAGTGCACAAACATGTTTGCCGCTTATAGAAAAGGAAGGCGCAAGATTTACTCCTGTTGTAAATGTAAGGCTCTGATTAGCTTCATCGTTTGACTAACAAAATATTGAACCTATTTCTGTTCCAAGTTCAATAATTTTTTTCATTTGAAATTAAAATTCCATCAGGTTAAGTGGTTTTATATATTGTTAATGAGTAAAACTTGTGTTTTAAGAAGGGATAAAATTGTCATTTTTGAATAGTTGGTTGAGATAAGATCGGCCCCATCATTTTTTTCACCTTCCAAAATCTTGCCATGCAGTGAATCACAAACTCAGTACCTCAGCAGCTCATCCCATTGTTCATTACCCTCTATGAAAAGAATTACTTTTGACATCTGTCCTAAATTGTCTGCAACAACCCTGAATCTCTGCCCTATTGTTGTTTTCTGGTAGATTATAAAAAAATCGTATCAAATTACTTTTAAAGAATTGTTTGGTTTTATGATGCCATCCTTGAAATTTCCTCTGAAGGAGAATCTCTCATCAAATTGCTGCTTTCTTGTATGGTCAAAAATTCAGTGCTACTCTTTCAGTTGTGAGAATTGGAATTAAGCACATCATAAACTGTGATCCAATCTTTTCACATTTTTCAGGCACAGGAGCAATGAACTCATAATCATGCTGGCACTTATTCCCAAAGTTTTCCATAGGTGGCACAGTTGGCGTAACGGTTAGCACAATGCCGTTACAGCGCCAGCGATCGGGACCAGGGTTCGAATCCCGCGCTGTCTGTAAAGAGTTGGTACATTCTCCCCGTGTCTGCA
>JAVLUD010000005.1:0-16445 GCA_032162045.1 Torpedo suessii
ATCACATGTATTTTGATAATTTTATATTTTATCTTATGTATCTTGTGATTTAAAAATTTAAATAAAATATATTTTTTAAAAATTATGTTTTTATGTATATATGTGGTTACTATGTGCTGTGTATTGTTTGTGTATGTGTGTGCAACGTGGTCCAGAGAATGCTGTTTTAAAATATTAAAATTTTAAAAATGTAATTTACAGTACGGTAGAAACCGATTCCGGCCATTGAAACCCTTGCCACCCAATTTTGTTTGTTTGTATATATACAGTTAGATGATAATAATCTTGAACTTTAGATGGCCTTCTTTGCTATCTGAGTATTATTTTATTTTATTTTATTTGCAATGTGGCAGAAGCCAATTCTGGCCATTTAAACCCATGCTGCCCAATTACACCCAAATTAACCTACAACCCCATACATTTTGGAGGGTGGGAGGAAACCGGAGCGCCCGGAGGAAAACCCATGCAGGTCTCGAGGAGAACCTTTACAGACAGCGCTGGATTCGAACCTGGGTGTCTGGCGCTTCAATAGACTCGCGCTAACCATGTCTGGGATGATGAGTGGGAAAGGGCGATTGTTTCCGATCAAGTTAATTAATTGTATTGTGTTACCTCTATGGTGATGAACACAAACCCGTCCCAGACAAAACACAACTCCTGCACTGAGTTTTTCTACAGGCCGGCTGTCCTTTCCTACATTTGTGTTTTTCCTCATTGCAACTTAAATTGACTCTCTCCCTTGGGGTTCTGTTGTAAGGAATGAAATTAACAATTAGTGGATAATGTTGCTGATTAATTTTTTCTGCTTGGGCTTTTAAACTGCATTATTTCAGCACTTATTGTGGTCTTAAGCCACCTGGACAGAGAGCTTATTTTTTTACTCCAAGGGACAATGATGGATGATGTTGCTTTCCTGCTTAGACCTCCCCTGATTATAGCAGTGGTGCAAAACAAAGCAATTGTTTTGCCATTGTTCTTCATAAACTAAATTCCTGCTCTCTCCCCATGCCCTTCGATTCTTTATCTCCTCCTTAAAGATATTCGATGACTTGGCCTTTGCCACCTTCTTTGCTGGAGATTCCCACATGCTCATGGCCCTGTGATTGAAGAAATTTCTCTATATGGACATAGAGTCGCAAGATTGGAAAGCAGTGGCCCAACTTAGTCATGCCAACCAAATTATCTACCTGTGCAAGATCATCTGCCGGCATTTAGCCCATATCCCTCTAAATCTTTCCTGTCCAAATTTCTTTTAAACTTCATAATTAGATCTGCCTCCACCACTTCTTTTGGCAGCTCATTCTAAATACCCATCACCTTCTATGTGAAAATGTTTGCCCTCCCTAAAGAGACACTGGCAATTGGGATGGATTACATTTTTAATGGGTAAGCGTGGTGACTGTTCAAAGGTAGACAAATTCTGTTCTATGTTCTAGATCTTGAAGACACAGCAGTTGAAGCCTTCAACGTTATCCAAATTGTGAGCAGCAAAAATACACATTGAAAATGAACCTTAAAGGAAAATTAGAGTAACCAGAGAGCACTTCACCATCCCTTCACCCAGAACTACTGTCACGTTTTGTTGTCATATTTCCCATATATGTAACCCTGGACCTTCTGAAGATCTTGAACCCACTTTGTCTATATGAGCCTCCGGTGCATAAAAGAAGATTCCGCATCAATGGATGCTGTGTTCATTATCTCTCCACACAAGGTAAGACAAAAATCCAGATGTTGCTTTGTGTCTATGTCAAATTGCGGTGTAATCCACTAGTACAGTATATTGTTTCTGACTTCCTTGTTAAGGATGGAAATGGAGACCAATAACACTTGCACCTCACTTTTATGTACCGCATATGCCGGCGTGTAGGACGACTCTGTTTTGGATGATCTCGGAATTTCCACCTAAAATGTAGGTTTTGAGCGATACCCTTTGTATAAGATGACCAAATCTGGCACTTACCACTGACCAGTGGATGCTGTTAAAAGCAAATCACAATATCTTAATAGCAAATTACCCTGTAAAGGTTTTAATTTTATTAGCATATTTTAAAATGAACCACTGCAACAGGCCGTTTTGAGCCAACGGCAATCGGACTGGGCGGATGAATCCAGCAGGGGAGCATTGAGACTTCATTGATAACTAATAGGACATGCGCAAGATTGAGTCAGAGCCGGCGGGAAGATGGCAGCGGTGTTGAGACTTCGCTGGCAAGTTGCGGATTTTAGACCTGGCGTATAAGTTAACCCGATAATAAGGTGACATTTTTGAGTTTTGAGGATCGTCCTATATGCTGGCATATGCAGTAAACAAATAAAGCTCACTCTCTTTGTGGCAGAGAAAGCAAGAAAGGCAAAGTTAATTCCAATAATATTACAATGTGTGCAAGGGAACCTTGTACAAGTTGAAATAGATTAATTTAATTCTGCATTCCTTGCTGCCTGGAACCCTAGAACCCAAGATGGTTTCAATGGTTTTGAGACTTGAGGGTCAAAGTCTTTGGCTGAATGTTGCAATTCATTTGTAAATGTGAGGGAAAGAAGGACGAGTTATTCTGTCCTCTCATTATGTTAACTGCCCCTGAGCCATGTGTCCCAATAGGCCAACTCATGACAGAACAGGCTTACCAAGGCATTCTCCGATACTATTTGTTGTCATGTAATAAAACAGACATGTAATATTACATGAAATTGCCTTTAGTCAGTCCATCATAAGATTCGACATTAGCATTGCCCGGTTGGACATGGTTCTCTGACATTTCAGAACGGCATGATCTCACTTTTTTCTAAATTGATTTTGTAACCCGAAATCATGCCATAATCTTCCAGTGTTGTCTGCAACCTGGCCAGGGACTCGGCAGGGTCTGTCAAATACAACAGCACATCATCTGCAAATAAATTAATTTTATGATCCACCTGGTCCATCCTGAATCGTTTTATATCTGGATCCTGCCTAATAGATTCCGCCAGTGGCTCAACTGCCAAAATAAAAAGTCCTGGAGACAGTGGACAACCCTGTCTGCTAGACCTACTTAAGGGGAATGTTGACGATATCTGACCATTCGTAATAATCTTAGCCCGAGGTTTGTCACAGAGCGTTCTTACCCAATTAATAAATGATTGTCCCAATCCAAATTTCTCCAATACCTTGAATAAGAACGGCCATTCCAGCCTATCAAAAGCTTTTTCCGCATCCAAAGACATGGCTATACTCAGGTCTGCCTTTTATATTGCCAAATGTATAATACTCAAATTATTGGCTGAGTGTCTCTTCTTAATAAAGAAATTTTGGTCCAGATTTATAAATTTTGGTAAATATTGACCCAGTCTATTCGCCAATGCCTTGGCTATTATTTTGTAGTCCACATTTAAAAAGGAGATGGGCCTATATGAAGAAGGTTTTAATTGGTCTCTATTTTTCTTTGGTATAACCATAATAATAACTGTTGAAAAGGATTCCGGGAGAGTCCGCGTTTCTACTGCCTGGTTAACTACATTCATAATCAGCGGCAGAACATTCTACCCCTCACTTCTATTGTCTTGAGCAAAATGGCTTGTAAGTTTAAAAACTAATACTCCAAGATCAGAGGAAAAATCAAACCAAACTTTAAATTGTTCAAAATGTCCTATCTCAAAATTAACTTTTGCTGGCTTATTATCTAGCATTGATTTTAATCTTGGCATATGGGTTTTGGAAATAATCCTAACATAAATGCCACACTAAACTCTGTCTCACGCATTTAGTTTTCTAGCTGGTATAAAGAAAAGTGCCAAATTTGATTATTCGTTCATCATTATATTTTCAACACTTTCTGCATCAGCACATTTTTCTTTTTAATTTTCTGAATTGTTCTGCATATTCCATTAACACTTTATTTTAAATCAAGCTTTGGGATCTTTATCTGTTTCATTATCACTCTCTTTTGTCCTATAATGTATCATGCCTTCCACACCCTCGCGGCACAGTCAGCATAGTGGTTAGTGCAACAATGTTACAGCACCAACGACTGGGGTTCGAATCTGGCGCTGTTTGTAAGAAGTTTATATGTTTCCCCGTGTCTGCGTGGGTTTCCTCCGGGTGCTCCAGTTTCCTCCCATCCTTCAAAACGTACAGGGGTTGTAGGTCATTTGGATGTAATTGGGCGGCATGGGCTCGTGGGCTGGAAAGACCTTTAACTGGGCTGTATGTCTAAATTTAAATTTAAATGGCAATAAATTGAATCTTGAATCTTGAAACCGGGTAACAACGATTGCAGGAATGCCCGTGTCTCCCAGCAATCAAGCAGGGTGCATGGTACGAGGATGACTGAGAGGGGCTATCAACTCCGGGGCTGCTGGACCCAGGCTTTTCCCACCATTCAGCTTCGTGCTGGGTACAGCAGAGACTTGCTGACCTCCCGGGTAGAGCGATTACTGGGTTGCAGACCTTGCCAAACTGATTGCACAGATAAGAGATACACAAGGCTGCTCAGGCTGAATCTGTGCAGTGTTCCCACGCATTCCAAAACCCACGAGTTAATGTGGGGTCAGGGCTGTGTGCACAACAAGGCAAATACCTACTCATATATCAGAAAAAATGGAATGAGAGGCTGTCAGTGGATTCACAGCAGAGCAATAACTGCTTGGAATGGGTTTAGTCATTGGCAGACATGCCAAGAAAAGCCAGTGATGTGGTGGCGCCCGGTTAATAGGTCGATCCTCCCTCAAGATCCGTGGGAATACCTAGTCTGGACCTGGGGATGTATCCGTCTTTGTTCGCTTTAAGGCAGCAAGCATCTTGTCCAATTAAAGCTTTATTGGATCCATGATCTCAATGCTTGTTCGCCTCACTTCCTTGGAATCTGAGCAAGTTTGCTGAGTAAATACAAAATGAAAAAAAAACATTTATGATCCCACATCTCATCCGTCTTCACACAAACCGAACACTCTGATCTACATGAGGGACAATGTTGTCCTTTATTATCATTTTGCTTTAAATATACCCGTGGAAAACCTCAGAGTTTGCCTTCACATTTTCTGCCCAAGCAAGCTCATCCCTTCTTCCCGGCCCCTTGATTTGTCTCTTAAGTTTGTCCAGCATTTAATATACTGCTCGCAAACCTCAAGTGCTCCTTTTTGACTGTGTATGTAGTTCACCTCTCTCATCTTCTTAACCTGATGTCTGATATCCCTCGAAATGACAAAGTTCCGTTATAAAGTATGTGTTTCTATGTCTTTAATCGCGAAAGGAACATACAAACTCCGAACTCTCAAAATATCTCATTTGAAGACCTACTATTTACCCAGCATATTCTTGTAGAAAACAATCTACCCAATCCACGTTTTCTGGATCCTTTCTCGTTTCCTCAAAATTGACATTTCTACAATTTAAAATGGCAAAACTGATGACCAGACCTATGCTTTTCCATAATAACTTAACGCTCGTGGCACTATGATCACTGGTATTCCCCATACACATACATGTCACCTGCCGTCTCTCATTCTCTCATTGGAGATACAGTATTGCACGGGCTCTAGTTAGTGCATCGATAGATGAATTGGAAAACTTTCCTGAACAAATTTGACCAACTCTGAACCCTGGAGCTTCTGTCCTTCAATTTAAGACCTAACGCCGTGAACTCTCTTTGAATGACGTCATCGTCCATCCCACACACCGCATGGAAAACAACATCTGGCTGCTCACCCTCCCTCTTGAGAATACAGTGAACTCGATCGGAGATATCCCGGACCCTGACATCTGGGAGGCAATATGTCATCGGGGATTTTCAATCTCTTTCACAGGATAACCTTTCTGCTCCCCAAACCATCGAATCCCCTATCACAGCTGGCGTGTTTTACACCATCACTTCTGAGGCATAGTGCCAGACGATGTGCCAGAGATGTGCTTGCCGAGGCTTATCCCTTGTAGCTTCACCATGGCAACAGCATCAGAAACGTTGCACGTGTTATTGAGGGGAACAGCCACAGGATAACACTTCACGGTCCACGTGCTCCGTTTCCCTCACCTGAATGTCCCCACGCTACCTTCCTCCTGACTACACGGTGTTATTGCGTCCCTGTAACTCCTGTCTGTCCCGAATGATCCGGGGTTCAGCAAACACCAGCTCAAATTCCCGAACACGGTTTGTAAGTAGCGGCTGGGAGATACATTCCCAACAGATGAAGTCGACAGGAACACTGTGGGCTTCGCTGACAATCCACATTATGCACGAGTAACACGCCCCTGTCCTGGCTGATATTCCCACTGTCCGTTCGTTGGAGAAAATAGTTATAAAACAGGTCTTTACGTGTGCTACTTGACTCAATCTTTTTGATACTTACCTGACGTCAACTCCTGCACTAACACCTCAGCCTCTGATCTCCGAACCCTCTGAAGCCAAAGCCTGTAACTTACATCCCGTACACTGAGCAACCCACACAGTTAGCCGTTCCAACAATGGTCGCCCCGCTTCTGTCTGCTTTATTTGTATTTGTTCCTGCCACTGGATCGCGGTTTTACTGGTCCGCTAAAGCGCCAAACCCCGCGAACGCTCCATTTAAATTTTGTGTGCCCGACCTATGATTATCTCTCTCTGCTCCCGAGGTTATGCCACAAATAGCTCCCGCCATTCACCGGCGGACGCTTATCAATTAGTCCCCCAGTGCTGCCCGCGGACCGCAACGTGAAGCGGACCTTGGCGTGGTTCCAAAGAGATAAGATAGTGAACCAGCCCATGAGCTTGGTTTTATTCTGCAGCGGCTGGGGCAGGCGTTGAGAGGCCCATGTGAATTCAGGTAAAAACGAGGAGGACTAATTGAAAGGTGCATTTAACTGTGAGTGGTTTTGACATTGATTGACTGCGGCTGCTCTCTTTCCACGTGCTTTCCCTTTGGGTGGTCAGCGGTCAAGTCAATTTTTTGTCATCTGATTGTACAAGTACATTAGTCAATAGACATTAGTCAATAGACAATAGGTGCAGGAGTAAATCACTCGGCCCTTCGAGCCAGCACCGCCATTCACTGTGATCATGGCTGACCATTCACTATTAATACCACGTTCCTGCCTTCTCCCTATGTCCCTTGACTCCGCTATCTTTAAGAGCTCTATATCACTTTTTCTTGAAAGTATTCTGGCCTCCACTGCCTTCTGAGGCAAAGCATTCCACAGATGCACAACTCCCTGGGAGAAAAGGTTTTCCAGGGTATCAAGGGATATGGGGAAAAGGCCGGAAATTGGAATTAGATGTGAGAACAGTCTTGCTCAGGGTGCAGACACGATGGGCCGAATGGCCAACTTCTGTTCCTTTATCTTGTGATCTTGTGATCCTCTCTGCCATTATTATGGTCCTGCGCATTGACCTCCGATCCGTCTCTCTGCAGCACAATTACCACACTGTGATGCAGCTTTCCAGCACGCTCTCGATACAACTCCAATAGAAGGTTGGCGGCAGCCTTGTGCGCTTCAGTCTTGTCAGGAAGTGCTGTCGTTGTTGCGCCTTCGTGACGAGTGAAGCGAGGCACGGTGAGCTGGTGAGCAGAGGAATGGTGAGGATGTTAACTTTTTTCTGAATAGAATTGACACCGTTTTGCCAACGCCTTTGTGAAGTATAAGATTATAAGTGGCACAGTCACCGGAGATTCTCAAAACCGTCTGCAGGTGTACCGCAGAGAGCATTCCGGCTTTTTGCACCACTGTCTGGTACGGAGATGCGAACGCTCAGGACAAGAACAAAACTCCAGAGGGTTGTTAGCTCAGCTTTCGACATCACGGGCACAAGTCTTAACCCCATCGAGGACATCTTCGAGAGGTTGGAGTCTCAACAAAGCAGCCTCTATCCTCAAGGACACCCACCACCCAGCCCGTGCCCTCTTCACTCTGCTACGATCGGGGATAAAGATACATGAGCCTGAAAACGTGAACTGAGCGGCACAAGGACAGCATATTCCCCTCTGCCATCAGGTTCCTGATGATAAATTAACCAAATACACTGCATCACTTTGAAATTCCGTGCACTATTTTTATTTATTGTTGTAAGGTGGTTGATGTGAACGCTTGCACTTGTGATGCGTCCGAAAATCAACTAAATTCGTGACTTGTTCATGTCAATAAATTCTGATTCTGAATCTGAGATGAGACATTGCGTTCAGCCTCTTTCTCCAAATACCCGCCAGCAAGTTTGTCTATAGCGCTATTCGGTGTTACCCTCAGCGACCTCGTCCATCACCCCGAGCACATTAAACCAGGATTGCTGCTGACAGGTATCAACTCCCGCGCGGTACCATCTGACACGTCGACCCCCTCCTTGTGTCTGTGCCTTGCGCGGAGAAGTCAGGCTTAAGGGACACGTTCCCAGTTTGAGATGATCTGTCCTCTCCAATATTATGGGCGACAGACCTGGGGCAACTGGCGGATGCGGGTTTAATTCCGTCGAGGGTATAGAGCAACCCCATGGCCTGGTATTTAATGACAGCTTTCCTCCATGAACGGATTCCGCAGTGGGAGCGGCTTCGTCAAGTGGGGTCGCTCATCGGAGTGGAGGCCGGAGAGGTTGCGACGTCGGCGGCTGCTGGGAAGTGGCGGGGTGGCTTCGGAGAATGAATTGAGTGGTGAGGGACAGACCTGTCTTAGGATGAAAAAATGTTGTCTGCCTATTGTAGTTAATAGACAAAACAACTGCATAAACTCAGGAGGTCACGCAGAGTCCATTGGAAGCATTTGAAGCATATGTTTAGGGCCTGAGCACTTCGACAAGGTATGAGAAAACAGCAGGAAGGGGGGAGGGAGAGATGCAAGGTGATGTGGAAGCGCATGGGCCAACAGTGATCGTTTCTGTTTCCCTCGCCTCCTCCGACGCTCTCGCTCCATATCCCTCTGTCGCCATTCCTCCAGAGGGCTACGCCTCCCCCTCTCTCTCTCTCTCTCTCTCTCTGTCTCTCTCTCTCTTTCTCTATAGCCCTGTCTTTTTTTCTCCTTTTCGCCCAGCTCTGCTTTCACTGAACTACGTCCAGCGATCAATTAACAGCCTTTCTTACCTGCCCTCCTATTCATGGTCACATATACCTTCTTGGCTCTTGGCCTGAGAGCCTGGGTCTCCCCTCAATATTCAGATTTAAGATTTATTGTCAGTGTACATTCGTGACATCACGTACAACCCTGAGATTCTTTTTTTTATGCAGGCGAGGCAGAATTACCGTTTATTGACAGTGCAAAAAAACTGTAAACCGCGTATACATGTAAACAAAATAGAGAAATGTAAACAGATAACGAATGTAAGCAAACTGACTGTGCAATGCGGAGAGAATAAATAAAATCAATAAAGTGCAAAAGTAAGATTCCTTAAATGAGTACCTGATTGAGTTTATTGTTGAGGAGTCTCATGGTTGAGGGAAAGCAGCTTTTCCTGAACCTGGTATTGTGGCACCTATACCTCTTTTCTCTAGGTATCAGCGCGAACAGGGCGTGTGATGGGTCGTGTGGATCGTTGATGATTGCTGCTGTTCTCCGACGGCAACGTTCCCTGCAGATGTTCTCGATGATGGGGAGTGTTTTGTCCCTGATGTCCTGGGATGTGTTCACTAGATTTTTCAGGGCTATACGCTCCGGGGTATTGGTGTTCCCACACCAGACCGTGATGCAGCCGGTCAGGACAATTTCCACCACATATATGTTGAAATTTGACAGGTTTTCCGATGTCATATCAAACCTCCGCAAACTCCAGAGGATGTAGAGGCGCTGTCGTGCTTTCGTCACGATGCCATTAGTGTGTTGGGTCCAGGGGAGATCCGCCGACATAGTGACTCTCAAAAACTTAAATGTGCTCAATTTTATTCTTGAACTACCTTTCCAAAGGCCACTTCAATGTGGTTGGCTAATATGTCCTCACTGCTTCTTCTGGGAGCTTCTTTCAGAGAGCTCCCCCACACTCCGTGTTCGCAAAGTTCACCTCAGACATAATTTCCATCTCACTGCTCTTACCTTCAACCGAATTGAGTCATTAAGGAACACCGATGACCTACCATGACGATGGAACATTACACAGACGAAAGGAACTGGGAGTTGCTGATCTGGACGTGTTCTATTCAACACAGTGTCCAGCGGTTTGTCAAGTGTCCTGTTGAAAGGTAAGTTGCTGTTCCTGCGGATGCTCTGGAGGATTACTGGAACACTGTGCGGATGGAGAGTGTTGGAATCGCACGGAAAGTAGACAGCTGGAGGTTGGCTCCAGACTGGCTAAAGGGGCACCAGGTATCGCAACTGGGATGTCCGAGTGTGCCTACGGTTTCTGATAGTGTCAGGGATTCCGATCTGGAGTTCGGGCTGCAGATGAAAGGTAATTTCATGTAATATCGCACTGTTTTTATTACATGACAAGTTAAGTCACCTCTATTTGTCGTTCATTACGATATACACAGTAAAGGCGAGATAGCGTTTCTCCAAGGTCATGCGAAAATTTACATCAATATCATAATACAATTAAAAAACTATACCATGTTTATATATATCTATCTATCTATGTATATAAATTGAGGAGCCTGATAGCTTGGGGGAAAAACCGTTGAAAAATCTGGACGTGTGGGCCCGAGTGCTTCGGTACCTCCTTCAAGATGGCAGAAGGGAGAAATGTGTACAAGAGGGGTGTGAGAAGTCCTTCACAATGTTAGTTGCCTTTCGCAAGCATCGTGTGTTGTAGATGTCCGTCATGGTGGGAAAAGAGACACCAATAATTTTCTCCGCTGACCCCACCATCCTCTTTCGGTCCGAGATGGTACAGTTTCCAAACCAAGCGGTGATGCAATTGCTCAGAATACTCAGAATGTAGTAAGGATGGAGGGTGGAAGATTAACTTTCCTCAGCCTTCGCAGAAAGTGGAGGCGCTGCTGCGCTTTCTTGGCTATGGAACTGGTGCTGAGCGACAAGGTGATATTCTCCGCCAAGTGCACTCCAAGAAACGTGGTATTCTTGACGACCTCAACGGTAGAGCCGTCCATGGCCAATGGACAGTTAACCCCCCCCCCGAACCCTCCTGAAGTCGACAACCATATATTTTGATTATTTACATTCAGATGCAGGTTTGTTGTTACAATCCCTGACGTTTCAGTATTGGTTAGGATTGATCCTCTCTCTTAGAGTTAGTACGGTCGGTTGCCTCAAATAAAATAATGAAGGATGACCACGCGGGAATATTAATCGGTATCGGACACGTCTTCAGTTGTATTCCCTGTTGTCACAGGGTGTTTCGGCCTTTTAAATACAAGACACACATTGATACCAGGGAATACAACTGAAGATGTGTCCGATGCAGGTTAATAATAAAATGATACTTGGAAATTAACGTGAAAGTGAATGAAAATGTCCTTTGTCAGCTTTAAACGTGAGTTATGTTGTAATATGGTCAATAAAGAGGCCACATCATCACTACATCATGTAACACGCTGGTGAAAATGGGAATAACACGCCACTTCGCTTGGAATGAATGTTCGTCTCCAAATATTGCGAAGGTAATTTGGACATACAGCACGGTAAAAGATCATTTCGGGCAACGAGACCCAATAACACCCAATTAACCGATTACCCTCGGTAAGTATTGAAGGGTGGGAGTAAACCCGAGCCCTCGGGGGAAGCCCACGCAAGGTCCATCTCCTTCATCAGCGCAGGATTCGGAAAACCATCCCCCCGGTCCACATCACTGCGGTTGTTACAGCGATACACTAACCGCTAGGCTCGCTGTGCCGCCAAAAAGAGCAGGGATTTTGCATGAGAATGTGTGTCGGTGATAACTGAGATGGCAGAGAGAACGAGTGAATTACAGAAGGATTGGACATCAGAGAACTTTTAAATTTTAAATTTAGACATACATGGTAACAGGCCATTTCGGCCCACGCGTCACTGCCGCCCAATTTACACCCAAATAACCTACAGCTCCGGTACGTTATTTGAGCGGTGGGAGGAAACTAGAGCCCCCGGGGAAAACCCACGCAGACACGGGGAGAACGTGCAAACTCCTTACAGACATCGCGGGAATCCAACCCCGGTCCCAATAGTTGGCGCTGTCAATGCGATGCACTAACCTCTACGCCAACCGTGCCGCGGATGAAAGGTGTACAGAGGGGAAGATCAGTATGTTTCTGAGATGGTATGCCTGCAATTTCCAGTTGCTGCAGCCTTCTCCCTATTATCTGTGACACTCCGGGCATTGCGAGGTGTTCACTCTGTGATTGTAATAACCCTGGTTATTATAGGCCAGTGAGCTTGACGTTAGTAGTAGTTAATTTATTGGGAGGTGTTCTAAAAGGTAGGATATCAAGAACAAGAATCAATTTATTGTCATATTAATAAAACAGTGTCATATTACATGAAATAAAGTTTTGCCTGCTGCAAGGCAGACTGGGCCAGAGAAAGAGAAGCACAAGAGAGTCCCCTCCAGAGTCACAGAGTGTCCGGAGAGTCACCTCCAGCACTTCCACATCCTCTGCAGTCCGGACCAGACCACCGGCAACCCAAACTCCAGATCCGAATCTCAGACACGGTCAGGAACACTTCAGCACCCTCGGCACGCCCTCGGATCACGGCTCCGATACCTGGTACTCCTCCAGCCAGTTCGAGCCGGTCTCCAGCTGTCCGCAGCCCGGCACGAGCGTCCCCACCGCTTTCTCCAGCAGCCCCCAGCTTCCGCGGGTCACTCGCCACGATTTGCCAACAGCCCGCCGCATGCTGTGGTCCCTTCGCCTCAGAGTACCTCACTGGTCCACCGCCGTGGTCACTGACCCGTGGGTCGTCTCCTTCGCCTCTCCTTCTAAGACCGCTGGGTGATCGTTCAGGCCTCTGGTGCCCTGCTCCAGTCCTCCGATTCCCCGGAGTCTGCAACCCCTCGTGGCTGCTGCCGATTAATTGGTGCGGCCGTCTTGGGCGCAGACCACGCGGTCGCGTTATCTCAAATAGAACCACTGTCAGCTCTCTCAACGTGTCGTTCAAAGCCCGTGCGGAACCGACGGCAGTCGACCGGGCAGCTGTACCCCGCGGGAGCGCTGCATCTCCGCTCCCCGCGGGTCCGCACCAGCGGCAGCGCTGCCGCTACAGCGGCTCCGGAAGCGCCGCTGTTTTCAAATCATGTATTCAAATACAAGTATTTGGTTAGCCAGGGATTCACGAGGGACAGGCAGCATGGCTTTGTGCGTGGTATGTTGTTTTTAACCTGTCTGATAGAGTTTTTCGAGGAGGGTACCAGAAAAGTTGATGAAGGAAAGGATGTCGATGTTTTCTACATAGACGTTAGTAAGGCCTTTGACAAGGTCCCATGCGGGATGTTAGTCAGGAAGGGTCAGACGCTCGGAATTCATGGTGAGGTAATAAACTGGATTCGACATTGCACATAGGGGAGAAGACAGAGAGTGGTGGTGGATGATTCATTCTTTTTCCGGAGGCCTGCCAATGGTGGTGTGCATCAGGGATCGGCGCTGGGACTTGTTGTTCATTATCTATTTCAATGATCTGGATGATCATGTGGTAAATTCGATCAGCAAGTTTTAAGTTGACACAAAGTTTGGAGGCGTTGTGGGCAGTGAGGAATGTTTTCAAAGCTTGCAGGGCGATATGGACCAGCTGGGAAAATGGGTTGAAAAATGGCAGATGATATTTAATGCAGACAAGTGTGAGGTGTTGCACATTGAAGAACAAACGAAGAAAGTACATAAAATATAATGGTAGGGAACTGAGTGCTGTTGAAATTAGGGATCCAGGAATACAGACAGATGATTCCTGAAAGTGGCGTCAGCTATACATCGGCTTGCAGAGAGAGCTTTTTGAATATTGGCCTTCATAAATTAAAGCATTGTGTTTAGGAGTTGGGATGTTATGGTAAAGTTGTATAAGACATTGGTGAGTATTGTGTGTAGTTTCGGTCAACGAAATACAGGGAAGATACCAATATGTTTGAAAGAGTGCCGGAAATATTTACTTGGATGTTGCCCGTATTTCAGGAACTCAATCATAGGGAAAGTTTAAGCAGTTTAGGACTTTATTCCCTGGAGCCTATAAGAATGAGTGGGGATTTGATAGAGGCAATTAAAATTATGGGCGTTGAATCTTCCGGCTGGCTACTGCATGGAATACCAACAGTAGTTAGGTGCTCCTGCTCTTTCTGAAACTTTTTGCATTCAGGCACCTTTAATTTTACAACCAAAGTGTTTTATACTTTACCCCTTTATTAATTAATATTTATTACCAATCATAAATAACTGGAAGGACGACCAGAGCTTCTCAAAATGGTAAAAAGGACAAGAAGGAGGAAGATTCAGCCACTCCGACTGTAGACTCTATTTCTGGTCTTCTGAACAAACATTCACGATAAATAACTGTTCCGATGAAAGAGAGTCAACGGGAAAGCAAAACTACACTTGAAAATGTTTCGCAGTCGATATTAGCAATTGACAAGCGACTGGAATCGGTGGAGGAATATTTGGACACAGATAATAACTGTGTTGATAAATTAGAAGATCTCTGTGTTGAAATGTCTGCCAATAACTGCAAGTAAGCTGCGAAAGTGATTCACTTGGCGAGTAGAAACTGACACCAAAATCTTCTAATCTTGGGTTTAGAAGAGGATACAGAATCAGGCCAGCTGACTGACCTCTTTTTAGACCGACTTGTGTAAGTTTTCGGAGAGGATTTATTTTCTACTCAGCCTGTTCTTGACAGAGATCATCGTTCCATGGCTCCCAAGCCGACTTCTAGAAAACGTCAGAGATCGGTAATTCTCCGGTTTCATTGAAACCAAATAATAGATCGGGTAATCAGAGAGGCCCCTCAAAGGAGAAAGATTTATTTCAAGCGGCAGAAAATTAGATTCGTTGAAAACTTCTGCCCTGAAGTTATGAACAAGCGCAAAGAATAGAAAGAGGTTATGGCTGAATTGTATGAGAAAGGACTCAAACCCGCTTTGCTGTATCCAGCGCGTCTACGGGTCACGAATATGATCGTAAGGAATTTTTAAAATCGGTAGAAGAGGCTCGAAAAATCCTGAATGAATCTCCTTCAACTGCAAGACTTTTATTGACTGTTAACAAGTTGTCTGAAGCGTGTCTATTGTTGATGTTTTGCGTTTAGCTTTGATTTGGTGAAGTTTGGCTGTTCTCTTCTCTTTGCGTTATTAGGTGGGGTAATGTTCTTGTTTGCGATATAGTTTAATACGCTTGTGTTTTCTTTACTTTCCTATTCAGTTTAATTGGTTCATTTTGGTACAAAAGTGTTAAATGAATTATATTAACATTATTTATTAATGTTGACTTTAATTTAATACTTCTGGTATTCATTTATCAATAGCGCAAGTAATGTTGCGCGCTTAGGCTATTATAAGACCATAGGAAAATAGGGTCAACACTGAAAACACTGTATTTGCTCATGATTCATCTTACGTGTGAGAAATTTTCAAATAAGCATATAAAGGTTTTGAAAACTTGCTAAATTGAGCCTGTTACGTTAAATACGCAATGTTTGGTCTTTATAATCTTTGTTTAACTTTTAATATTAAGAGTTTACTATAACTTTGAGCCTGCTGTCTCGTAGAGTTTGTGAATTCCATGCGTTCGATTATATTTTTTACTTCATTGTTGACGACTGTGGGAAAAGGAAACGTGAATTTAAGACGCATGCGCACGTATTCTGTATCTTTATTGATAATTATTTCTTTCTCTTTGGTTGTATTTTTTTTTACTCTGAATAGTATTTCATTGTTTGGAAAATTATTTGTCTGGTGCGTCTTGTGAGCCAAGGTTAGCAGAGCTGAGACTTTTCACTTTGGAGCGAAGAAGGTTGAAAGGAGATTTAATAGATGTCTACAATATTCTGCGAGGCAGAGACAGGGTGGAGAGGCAGCGCGTTTTCCCAGGGCAGCAACAGCAAACAGCAAGGGACATATGGAAAAGGTGAAGTGAGATAAGTTTATGGAAGACACAAGGGGTATGATTTTTAAACACAGAGAGTTTTGGATCCATGGAATGCTTTGCTGTGGATAGTGGAAGGGGCTGAAACATGAGGGACATATAATACACTCTTAGACGGACACGTGGATGAAATGAAAATAACGGTTACAATGCAGGAAGTGTTTAGTACTATCTGTGGAAGGAATAATGGGTCGGCACAACATCGAGGGCCGAAGGGCCTGTGCTGTGCTGACGTGTTCTCTGTTCTAGGCTCTAAATTATTTATCAGCGTTTGATGAATCTTGCGGGGAGATATAATGGATATCTAAACAGAGTCAGCAGCTGTTCCCTGAACTTGGTCTGTGTCACAGCGTAAATACAGGTGTTTGTGCAACAACTCAGCATCTGGAGCATGTATCCCATTTCAACCACATAAGGAGGAAGAAAGAAAGTATATAATAACGCATAATGCATTCGTCCCAGTATTGAACACAGAGTAATGACTGCCCATGACAGTATGAAATTTCCGGAGATAAGCAGCAGCAGCA
>JAVLUD010000006.1:0-15796 GCA_032162045.1 Torpedo suessii
CCCCCAAAAGATCTTTTGTATTTTAAACCCCTTCTGAACACCTTGAAAAATCTTTTCCTGGTGAGTTCTGCTCACCCTCATGGTGGCCTTGCTGAATGAGACAATGAATTATTGCTAAATTAGGGACAGTATGGCCTGTCAAGATGGGGTCAACTCATTTTTTTTTAACAGCAAGGTTCCCACTCTGTTGGTTCTGCTTTTAAATCACGTGTGCAGACAAAGTGGCAACCCATGGCATCCTTAATTGCAGTCTCTTAACAATAAATTAGGATCAAAGGTGACCTTTTTATCCCCTCCAGCTTCCAGCAAGATATGGCACAAGTTTTAAAATTATATCTCTCTTCTATTCAAACTCTACTAATGAATGTCTTATTCTATTGCCTTACTGGCGGCCTAACACACAACCGTAAAAGCATCCTGATAAAAGATCATTGAAGTGGAGTATTAACTGTCTATCTCTCTCTCCACAGATGCTGCCAAGAATTCTCAGCATGCTACTGTTTATTTTTCAGAAAATGCACAATGACTTTAACATGTGGAGCAACCACACGAAGACAGTGAACTTTTATTCTCGGTACTATAATAATCCTGCTGCAAGAGCAACAGCATTGTGCGCGGACACGAACGGCTACTCCCTGAGAAACCACGCAATTACAAATTTAAATTTCCAGTCAAGCTTCAGAACACTTGGTGTTCATTGTTCTAGTGAAACTCCAGGATTAGAAAGTCACAATGTAAAAGGCAGATAAAACCTGATGGGAATGTACTGAAAATAAACAAGAAATGCCAGTTGATAGGCTCTCTGCCTTAACATTTACATAAAGTGTGGTGCTTGCTGGTCTTGCCTTACCCTATGCAGTCCACTTCGTCCGTAACCGGGGAGGGAGGACGTTTTGGAGGCAGCAGCATGCAGGGCTAGAGAGCAAAAGGATAAAACCTGCATTAGAGCTGCAAAGGGCCAATCAGGTAACAAACGAGACACAGTAAGCTTATACTTCTAAGCAATTTTGCACTTTTCAATTGAAGGAACTTGACAATTAACAGTGAATATTTTAATTAAATAATGCTATCACTAATCGGGCATGTGTGATGGATTACAACATGCTTGGTTGTACAGAGACCAAGCTGACAACAACACAGAAGTGAACTGAACATCCACAGTTAGCTACCAGAAGCTTATTTCCAAAACAAAATGTGGGTATTAAAAATTGTTTGCATCAGACTGAAAAAGTTATAATGTGACCTGAAAAACTTTCACTTTGCTTGGGTATACATTGTTTAACATGGTAGGATGTATTATTTGAATGGAGATGCTATCACAATCAATTGGCAGCTGATTTGGTCTGGATCAACACGTGCAATTTCCTGCTCCACTTTGAAGCAAACAACTACGGTAATCCAGTGCAGAATTGTTATCTGGCATTTCCCTTCTACTTTTGACCTAACGGAGCCTGGAATAATAGCAGGGTTCTGTGGAGGTCAAGCTCATGCAGGCAAACATTAACCGCTAAAAAGAGGCAGATTGCAAAAAGGGCTTGTAGGCAGAACCTAAACAATCTGGGCAGCACGGTTAGTGTAGTGGTTAGCGCAATGCTATTAGAGCACCAGCAACCAGAGTTTGAATCCGGCGCTCCGCGTGGGATTCCTCCGGGTGATCTGGTTTCCCCTCACGTTTCAAAGATGTACGGGTTAGTAGGTTAATTGGTCACAAGTGTGGATTTGGGTGACACGGGCTCGTGGCCAGAAGGGCCTGTTACCATGCTGTATTTCTAAATTTAAAAAAAAATCTCCATTGCTCAGCAGAACACCTCATGAGCTTTGTTGCAAGAGGTATTCAATTTGGAAGCAGGAAGGTCATACTGCAGTTTTATAGGGCCTTGGCAAGGCCACACCTTGAGTATTGTGAACAGTTTTAGCTTCCTAATCCAAGGAAGGACATTCCTGCTATTGAGGGAGTGCAGCAAAGGTTCATCAGGCTGATTCTTGGGATGGCAGGACTGACGTATGACAAAGGGGTTACACTCAGTGGAAATTGGAAGAATGAGAAGGGATCTCGTAGGGGCATGCAACATTCTGACAGGACTAAACAGGTTAGATGCCAGAAGAAGGTTCCCAATGTTAGGGAAGGCCAGGACAAGGGTCACAGTTTCAGGATAAGGGGTAGGCCATTTAGGACTATGATGAGGAGAAACAACTTCACTCAGAGTTGTGAACTTGGAGAACTTGTTCATTAGATAAATTCAAAAGAGAGTTGGATGTGGCCCTTATGGCTAAAGGAATTGAGAGATAAGAGAAATAGGATACAGAGGTTGTATGATCCTTCAATGCTGGTGCAGGCTTGAAGGGCAGAATGGCCTTTACCTGCACCTCTTTTCAATGCATCTACGAATCTAGGAGCAGCACAGGCTGAATGGGCCAAACACTCTTCATTAATCACTGACTTTATATGAAATTATAGTTTAAAGTTTATTGTCACATTCTACCTGGTACAGTGAGAAGGTCCTTTCTGTGAGCCGTCTCACAAGTCAAGTCTAACATGCATACAGCCATATAAAGTAGAAGGGCAAGATCAATTACACAATTGATACAGAAAGTGTTAGAGTTCAGGGAAAGCAGAGCAGAATGGTTGTATTTTATGTAAAGAGAGGTTCAGCTCGCAATATCTCCCCACACTTCACCGATGCCATCTTGATTGACATTAAACAAGCAAGGGAGGAAAAGGAAAATATCACGAAAGTCTGCCTGCTACCCACTTCTGAAATCTGATCATTCAACCCTCAACTAGACACTCCAGGGCACTTAAAAAAATATCCACAAAATCTAAGTTAAAAACAGAAAAAGCTGGAGAAACTCAGAACTTTGAACAACACTGGTGAAAATAGAAACAAGAGTTAATGTTTCAGGTTGAAGATATGGCTAGAGGTGGATTCTCAATAGAGGTGGCAGAAATGACAGATGACTCAATGAATGTGGTGGCTGGTGGAATGGGTGGAGAGGACAAGGGAAGGAGAGAGGGTGAGAGGAGTATGGGAAATAAAGGAGACATGATTAAGAGCACTGACCACCACAGTCGAAGGAACACCACAGTTGGAGAAAAAGCACCCGCGTGCAATGGAGCAGCTACAACAAAGACTGAAAAATTGGGCGAATGGAATGGAGTATTAGCAGGATGGGAGATGGTACAGGTGAGAGTTGGTAGGCTAATGGTGGATATAGGTAGCTAAACTATCCTGTAACCTGTGACTGTCAAGAAAGGGAGTGGCATATATGGTCCATGTGAATCTGACACCAGGGTGGGAAATTGTGACAACAGTAATGAAATGTGAGTTGTGTGTGAATGTAGGAAGCAGCATCAATACAGTCATCAATGAAGATGAAGATTTGATGAAGGGACTCCAAACAGGACTGAATCAAACTTTGTTCCACACACCCAAGAATACTCTGCTGCACTTTTGACAGACGACATGAGCAGAGTTCAAGTTGCTATTTATTTTAAGAATGAGTTCAGCTCGATGAAGGAAACTGGTGGAAGAAGGGGAATGGTACAGCACTTCTTCAAGGAAGAAGGTCCCTCAGCATATCTCAGTGTGGGATGGAAGCGCGGAAGAGTTGAGTTAGGATCAGAAACTGGAAAGTGCTCTCACATCCCAGCCAGAATCCTGGTTTTCCCTGAGATCCTCTTTTACCTCTTCCCTTCCAACATCCAAGATCTCAAACAGTCCTTCTAGGTGTGTTAGTGATTTCCTTGCTCTTTTTCCAATTTAGTGCACTGCATTTGGTGCTTATGATGTTGACTCCTCTTCGTTGGAGAAAGCCACACAGATGGCGTGCCTCCCAGAACACTCTGTTCAGTTTGGAAGGGGGACCTTGAGCTTCTAGTTATCAGTCATTTTATTTCTCCATCCCACTTCCATTCCAATATCTCTGGCCTACAATGGAGATGTAAGTAAGCTTGAGGATATGCGACAAGATGCAAAACATAAGTTCAGAGTTGAGTAACCTCAGGAGATCTCTCCTTCTTTCTCCAGCAGATGTGGCAGCCGTTTCTCTTTTAATTTGTTTTGTGACAATTTATTTCTGAATAATTTTGCTTGAACTTCTGATCTTTATAGTAATGATTACCATGACTTCTTTAGTCTAGAACCTATCACAAACATTTCCTCTGGTTTTTTTTCATCTTCTCCTCCATGCAACTTAAAATACACTTGCCATTTCATTTCTTCTGTTGTGTTGAAGGGTCCCTGGCCTGAAAAGTTGACTCTTTTATTCTCCCTGCTGATGCTGTTTGACCCGCTGAGTACTTCCAGCAATCTTTATTTTTGTTACTGAGAGTTAACTGTCAAGTCCTGGGCATGTGAGTGCACAGTGTAACTGTGTGTTGTGTTTGCTCCTTCTGTTTTACTTTTCCTTGTCAAAGAGAAGAACAGAGAAATACCTCCAAAAGCTAATGTTGCATTGGAGACACTGGCTCTCCATCTCAGTGTCAGGCAGAGAGGTGCAATGACTATCCTTTGCTTGATGACTCTGCCTGGTAGACTGTTATATTATTATAGCTCTGAAAACAGCACAAGGCCCATTCACACTAAGAGAGTCATTTTCATTCATTTGCTGCTGTATCCTTTTTTTAAAAAACATAGATGCAGCTAATCAAAAAATTCTAAAAACATTAATCTGACGCGTCAAATGGTAGCTAATTAAAAATATTCCAGAACACAAATTAACTGCATGAATTTCATCGATACTAAATTGGATTCATATCTGTTATTTACTTTATAACCAGAACGTGAAGTAAATAAAAGGACAACTTTCTATCACAGTGAAGCTGGGCAGAAGGTAATACCACAAGACACAGGCCCATTTAAAAGAATAAGAAATCCATTCTGCTCAGTCACTTGATGGAAGGTTTATGCTCTTACACGCACTCCCTGCCAGATCGTAACAATGCCTGAATTGAGGATTACCAGAGAGAGTGTGAGATGCTAAGCGGGCTTGCTTCTCTTTTTCCAGTTCTTCCTTCAGAATCAGCTTCCCAAGGCCGGACTGGATCTGAAAATTTACAAAGGACAGTGGCAAAAATAAATAAACCAATATTTCTGAACAGCAACCAACGGCGAGTGGAAGCTATTGTGCTGGGCCTAGCGAAACATGGCCTGATCTTTCCTGAGAACAATGTTCCTTTTTGAACATATTTTTCTTTGAAATGTTTCAATAAGCAAGAGTGCAAGTGGTGCTATGTTGTGGGCAGGAGTACAAAACAAACAATTCTATTTTGATGAAGGATTCATTTCCTTTCCATTAACCCTAGTAATACTGAAGAAGAACAATGACAGTTTGCAAGTGATGTCATTTTTTTGTTGCTTTCTCAATTATGTTGGGGGACCATTAATTGAAAGAGAAAGACCTGTATTTATGTGGAGTCTTTTTATCATCTCATGATCTCACAAATGCTTCATTGGTAAAGAAGTATTTTGAAATGAAAAAACAAGACTGCATTTCAGTTATTGACGAGGGAATAAAAGGTGAGTGAAGAACTCAATTTTATTGTTTGAACATATCCATGGGTGTCTCGTGATTGTATTTGACCCATTTCTGGTTTACTAATTGGGTACCATGTTTTGCCATCAATTCCAGAAGAGATGTTACCTTAAATAAAAAAGAAATCAGGATATCCTTATTTTAATATAAAGTCATTATTGCGGTTAAGCAGCATTGAGATCCACCTGTTTAATTAAGCAGGCAGCTGCTGCCTAACAGGTCTATTGTTCATGGGATGTGAATCATTTCCATTCAAGGATGTCATGGGATGAGAGAGAATGGGAATGAATTAGTTTGGTGGGGGAGAATAATCATGGTAAAATTGTGGATGATGGGTAACATGGGTGTGAAGCGGAATACAGGGGGAAAATGGTGCAGTTCTCCAGACCAAAAAAATTGCTTCTGACGGAAACATGCCAAGAATGATCCCAATACACTGAACAGCAGTGTGGATCAAAGCAACTGCGGTCTGAAAGATCAGTGCTACATAGCTACGTGTTCTGGACAGTCGGTATGAGAATTTTATGACAATTAAATATTGTGGCGGGCAGGAGAATCTACAAGGTGAACAAAATAAGTGATGCTCCACTTAAATTCTGTATGGTTCACTAATTTTGGGGCAGATTTTGAAAGACGCATCAGGGCAGAAATGTGATGATTTTTATTTCACATAAAAGGGAGGAAACCTTTGGAATTCTCTACCCATGAGAGCAGAACAGTTGCGGAGCACATTCAAGGCCAAGTCCAATAGATTTTAAGGCCATCCAGGGATGGCATTAGTGCAGGAAAGTATTACTCAGGTAAAACATCAACCAAAACCTCAGTGAACGACAGAGTAGACACAATGTGCTAAAATGGCTTATTCCTGCTTCTATTTCTTATACTGATTGTTTTATTGAGTTAAAAACAAAGGTCATCAGTTATGACCTTTTGATCCAATTTCTGACTGAGTAGTTAATGTGTCCCTGGACATTGATGATATTGTCTCAGCACCATGTGCTTCATGGAAGTGAGGTCCACAGTAAAGTGAATCACAGCAGGAAGTACCCAGTCAAATTCCATTGGATGGGACGAGAAATGGCCCCAAACAAGACATGCATATTTTCATTATTCACTCATACCAAACAGGCGCAAATGGGTAGAATTTTCTAGAGCCAATGAAGGATATAAAATGTTCTGAGACATGCTGTTGTTTGAGGGTAGATATTTCTTTATAGCTAGTGATGACATCACAAAATAATGCAATAAACAGTTAGAAGAGGGAAATAATACTGACAATAAAAAAAAACATTCAAAATAAGGCATACAAATTTGAAAGGTTGACTTGAACAGAAAAAAATGATTAATATGTAGTATCCAACTAAATGAACTTAAGCTAAAATTAAGACTGAAATGATAAAGATACTGTTCATATCAGCTTGCCCCAATTAACAAGACACTGAAAACAAACATATCTACCTGTGTACATACTTCCCCATTAATGATTTTGCACAGGTCATAAGTGGGTGGATGTTAGAGTTTGCAATTTACTGTGCCTTTGCCCACATACAACTGGAAAGTGAAAATGTCATGCTTTTAATAGTACATTTTAACAGCTTTATACACAAAAACCAAACATACTTTACTGAGTTGCTCCTCCTGGAGTTGTCTCCGTCGGAGTTTTTCCTCATCGTCCTCTTCTCGTTCACTGCCTCTCCTCCTGTCTGTTCCTGGTAGTCACAAAATACAGCCTTAGGAGATCCGAGATATGTACAATACCAGAGGGGCAGGCTTTGTATAGGGTTACATCAAAGAGAGATGAGGTTTACAAACCTTCATGATGGCGTGGTTGCATTTAAGATACTTACAGAAAGCTACTCGAGAGGGGTTGCAAAATGATTTTCTCTCCAGAAAAGATGTGTGTGATGGCTTATATCAAGTGCATGAATCAGGCAGGTGGTCATCCCCACAACCTCTTCAATCGATTGTGATTTAATCCACGAGAAGCCCAACTCTCGAGTGAGCTGGGTGACAAGTGGGCCTCTGAACCAGCATGTGATTCAGGGCAGGTTCGAAATGAGCAAATTTTGAGAGCACATCGGAGGGCTTCAATACTGTGTCAGTGTTAGAATTAGCAGGAGTCTTTCTCCTGATCCCACAAGAATTAAAGTAGAAAAAATTAGGTTTTGAGTTAAACCACAGAGGCCTCTTTAAAGACCACATGACAAGGAGCAATAGCCAGGATACATGCTCAAATCACCCATGTAAAATGTACCACTCTGTCTTGAGTTCAGGCACCACAGTTTACATTGGCTTTCTCTCTACTGCAGGGAAAATGGCTGGGCACCATGTAGTTGAATTATGACTGTTTTGATGGCCATTTGGCATACCAATACAAATAAGATGTAGGCACACAAATTAGCTGACATTGATTCTCTCATAAAAAGAAACACCTTTTATGTTATAAAATACGTTCAATCTGAACAAATGTATCTGGAAATATCATGTACTTTCTTCAGTACTTTAAAGTCGAGTGTAAAAATCATTGGGTTTGAATAAGTCCCAATAAAAATGATCTCAGCTTCTTATTCAGTAGCATACGCAGTTAAAGGATTACTCAAACCACATGCAACTGGCCCCACAAAACACCTCTCAACAAACTGAACTACTACCTTTTACCTGCAGCATGCGTTTGACATTGATGTGTGTTTGCAGTGGTCAAAACAATATTCTCAGCCGTGTGAAGAGCAGTGAGTAGCAAAGCTGGGTGCCCAGTGAGAAACTTGCTCGTTAATGAAGAAGGAAAATAAAAACTGTTTGGTTTTGTCCTAAAGTCACAGAGGTTATGATGGGAAAGATCTACCTTCCATCTTAATTCTGCTTCAAAAAAAAAAAATTATGACTTAAAAGATCTAAAAAGTCTCTGTATTAAAGACTCAAAGAGCCCAAGCCAAGAGAAAACATGGTCTAAATAAGTTGCCGCATTAAAATGCTCAATTTTAACATTTAAGAAAAAAAATTGGACAGGCACATGGATGGGAGTGGTATGGAGTGATATTGTCTGGGTGCAGGTCAGTGGGACTCTGCAGAATGATAGTTTCACACAGACTAGATGGGCCTGTTTCTGTGCTGTAATGTTCTACGGTTCTTTCTCTAGTTGTTAGTGGACAAGAGATGCTGTTGTCATTTGTTATAAAGGAAATCAGTAGTTTGAGGGAAGTTGAACAAAAGCCCCACCAAAAAAAGAGTGGACTTACACACAAAACATTATTTTAGGGCAATTTATGTGCACCAGACTCCGAGTGATGGTAATGAATGAAATCAGAGTAGTGAAGACTTTAGAAATAAAAGATTTTGATAATCATGCACGAACTGAAAGACTCATTTCAAAAAGATTAATTGATTTAATTTCCAATATTGAAACCTTATCAATCAATCCACAGTGCAGACCGTTTAAATACTTTTGGAGCCTAGATGACAATCCTTCTTGAAAGGTAATGAGAAATCAGAGGTGCTTTTAATTTTAGGACAATGTTTGAAACAGTATTTCTTTTGGGAGTTGAAAACATTTTCACTCAGTTTAAAATAAAAAGGAACATCTGTGGATGAAAACAAGTTCTGAAGAAGACAAAAGTAAAGGAATCTTGGCTTGAGCAGCCCATAGTTTGGAAAGGAGCTGCTATCCCACTGCTCCTCGGATCAGCACATTCACGACTCTGCACCTGTGCACGGCAGTGCATCAGCATGAAATGTGCCAGAAGTCAAATCTCAGTGCATCTAACCTCTTGCTCTATTTCTGGGTTGGTCACTAAGTTCATGGGCAGCTCACACCATCCTGAAACATGGCTGATGTCTCTGAAGTGTCTTCATTACTTTGATTGGGGTCACCAACTTTCAGTAAGTTTTATAGTAATTCTTGGCTAGATATTTATCAGAAAATCTGTGCTTTAAATTAAAATGAATTATTTGATCTTTAATTCATCTATTTCCTCTGCAAGCTATCAGCATGTTCCAGGGACAATATAAATGGTCAAAAGGTTCCCTCCCAATGTACCTTCTACATTTGCAGGAAACTGGCCCAGATTTTACCGGAGCAGTTGAACAACGAAGCAACTGTGCCTGCAATAACCTGAAAGAAGACCACCACAATGAAGCATATTCCCTGTGGTGTAGCTCCTATCCATTCTATCGTCAGTTGCCAGCAGGCATCCGCCAAAGGAAATCCTGGTGTCCAGGGGTCATGATAAGATCAGGCAGCCTGAGCAGAATCTCAGTGAAAAGATAGTACAGATAACAAACCCAAGAGTGAGTAAATCTGGAACATAAATGAGATTAAGACTGCAGAAATACAATAAACTTTTTTTTTAAAAATGGAATTTTGAAGTTTTTCCAGAGGGAATAATAATTCATAACTTTTGTACTAGCAGGCTTGTAAAGCAGTAATTATGGCTTCGTAATCCACTTATACTTTGCAGCAGCATAAATTTTGGGACAAAGAGATGCCCATCTTGCAGCACAATGTTGCTCTGCAGCAAAACACCTTGGCTGGTTGCTCTGAGGGAATTGGCTTCAGGTGCATGTGCTCAGTCACAGAGTTGCCCTTGTTAAGAGATTAGCTTAATTGGCCAAGAATATGTGTAGCTTCTAATGAACAGAAATGTGTTCACACTCCTGATACAACCAGGTACACTGGATCCAGCAAAACAACAAATTTCATGGGCTCTGGCGCTGAGATTGACTCCCATCAAGGGAAGGCTGTTCAACTTGCAAAGCTACTCATCACTTGAACTTACTGGCTCAATCAACAGAATTGACAGTTCTTGGCCGATTGATTAAATACTGTAGCTTGAAAAATGATGAAAGACGAACAATGGCCATTTTTTGTTCCACAATACGTAGATGTGGCACTTCTCTAAGAACTACCCGGACTATGACCTGCAATGGACACTGACTTAAGTTCGCAAGTTTTATATAAAGGTTGAGTAGAGTTGCCGAGGTGAAGGTTGGGTAGACTAGTTTGGGTAAAGTAGTTATGGTTAAGGTCGGGTGGAGTAGCTGTGGTTAAGTGGACTAAGTACCAGACTTGAGATTGAATCTAACCTCGGAATTTACATTCAATAATTAGATAAACGTGAAGCAGCAATAGTAACCATGAAACACTGTTTTTTTGTAAAAGCCCATCTGATTCATCAATGCTCTTTAGGGAAGAAAATTGGCTGTACTTTCCCCAATCAGGTCTTCTGGTGACCTGAACCCACTCCAATAAGGTTGGTGCTTAACTGACCTCTGAAATGACCTGGCATGTCACCTAATACAGGGTCAATTAGGCAATAAATACTGGCTCAAACAGCAAAGCACATGAACATTTATAAAATAAAGGTCCAATGAAAAGGAGTCAACTGGGAATTTAAATAGTACTGCACAGTCGTCTTCAACTTTTATCTGCATGACATGACACATGAAGATGTACTGATGTAAATGCTGGTCAAAACAGAAAAACCTGTTTGCTGTGAATTGATTAATATTTTATTTAGAAGATAGTTTTTTTTAAAAAAAAACAAACTACGGTAATACAAAAAGATTGAGGGATTTTAAAATGCTGGGGAAATTCACTTTTAAGATTTTAGTTCTGTAATGATTAGGCTGAAAATGTTTACATTTTACCCTCTAATTGGAGAAGACAGATAGATTTTAAATGTAACAAATGAACTGAAGGCCCATGTGTTCGGCTTTTCTCATACCTATGATACCTGGACCTGACCAGTAGTCAGTCTCCTCCTCAGAAGTCTGATCAGGATCTGGAGCCTGGGCAGCAGGGAACTTGGATGACTTGATGATCTCCACGCCTCTTTTGAGTTGGGCTGCCATTGCAACTGCATCTAGAGTGGCAATCAGTGGGAACTCAGCACATGTCAGTAGGTCTGCAATAGACTGGAGGTTCCCCATCAGCCTGCATTGGCCCTTTGCTAATTGGCGCACTTAGTGAAATGTCATCATTGCAAACACAAGTCATATTTATTTGGCATAGAGTAATCACATTCTGTTTGTCATCAAATCATCATACTAGTAATTTTATAATTGGTTAGTCTCAAAGACAAGCCATATGTAAATTTAAAATGAGATCTCATATTATTGAACCTGTCACATTTTGAATAATGTATGCCTTGTATATTAAAAGTGATTCCCAAAAATGTTGTCTGCAATACTCAATATTCGCTTAGTTCAGCATACACCACACCTCAGGTTAATTTAACCTGGCCATTAATTTTGTCCAGACTTTTTTGTGAAACAATTTCAATTGACGTGGAAACTGTTTGCACAGAGTGCAATTATGATGTTGACAAATGCAAGAGTAACTCTATGTTGAAGTGAAATCTTCCAATTCCCAAGGAAGAGATGGAGGAGGGCAGATATAAATGCAAACTGTTGAATCTCGACCTTTCGCAATCCAAATTCTTTGAGCAAGGATCCGAAAGGTGACTCAGGTGGCACAGTTAGTGCAACACGATTACAGCACCAGCAAACCCAGGTTTGAATCTGGTGTTGTCAGTAAGGTCTTTGTACGTTCTCCCTGTTACCTCTGTGGGCTTTCTCTGGGTGCTCCTGCTTTGTCCCACCCTCTAAAAATGTACGGCGTTGGGATGTTAATTGGGTGTAATTAGGCTGCATGTGTTTCATGGGTGGGAAGGGCCTTCTACCATGTTGTAGGGGGAGAAAAAGCAGCTTAAATATAACAATGGAAGGAAGCAGCCTTTTCTTGCATTTTGTTATACTCAGCTAAGAGATTGCTGTTGCCCTCTGGTGGCCGAGGTTGCACAACCTTTCAGTTCCATTGTCGAGGCTTGCTTCAGAAGGGAGAGAAATACAAAAACTGCAAATGCAAACAATGAGCTGCTGGAGGAACTCAGCAGATCAGGCAGCATCTAGGGGTAAATGGTCAATCAACGTTTTGGGTCTGGACCCATCACAGAGACTAAAGAGGGAAGGAGAGATGGCAACTATATCAAGGGGAGGAAGAAGCTGGGAAGGGGCGAAGAGCTGATTGGGTATTGGACAGATGCGGGAGGTGGAGAATAGGCAGAGGGAGAGACCATTGGGGGATTGGGGGGTGTGGTGAAATGTGGGAGAGAAAAATAAGAATGGGAGTAGTTAAAGGGAAAGAAACAGTGGAACCAAGATAGAGGTAGGGGGTTACCTAAACTTAGAAAAAATGATGTTCATGGCATTGGATTTAAAGCTGTTCTGAAGGAACATGAAGTGTAGTTCCTCAGCTTTACATTTGGCCTCACTCTGGCAATGGACGAGGATAAGGACAGATATCAATGTGGGAATAATGAAGGAATTAAAATGGTTGGCTACTTGGAGCTCAAGCTTAGACCCATTACAGAGCCAAAGTGATCACCCAATCTAGGTTTGGTTCCACCAACGTAGAGGACGCCACATCCAGTACACTAAATGCAGTAGATTAGTTTGGATGATGTGAATGCAAAAAGCTCTGCCTCAGCTGGTTTGAGGAACAGCCCGAAACTGGCCACAGTTACAGACAAGTTACACAGTCGAAATTCCAAGTGGTCTTCCAATTCCCCAATTTAATTGCTAGAGAACTTCCTCATAAATCTCAGAGATGAAGGAAGGGAGACATTAATGCAGGCAAGCGATGCATTTTGTTTTACTATCAGATTTCCAAACGAACTTCAAACAATTAAAATAATATTGCTTTTGCTTTGTTCTAAGTGATCTCTCTAACTCAGCATTCTGAACTTTTTTTAAATCGCTGAACCAGGTATTGGTTGACGAGCTGGATTGCATGCAAAACAAACTTTCTCAGTGTACCTTAGTACACGTGGCAATAAATTTGGGTTTAAAGAACAAATCTTTTAATGCTGAATATTTCCACACCAACTCTTTAATTAGATGATTAAATCTATTTGTGTTATTTTTACGTGGTAGAAATTAAATCATTATTATTGGACAGAGCACAGGTTTTAAAAGCAATTGACGGGAAGAGGGTTCTGATGGAAAAAAAATTAAATTCCTTTGCTTCAAAAGGTCAGCCCTACACCATAGTAGGCCTGATAACGTAGAAATATATTCTCTTTTTACCATTGGAATCCTGAGACAAGCAAATAGTTTTAGAAAGAGGGTCATTTACAGTTTTTTTTTGTCACAATTTGGTAAGTTCTTCAATCATGCTTTGATTAAAAGGCATCATTCAAAAAGGGAACATAACAGAGTCGCTGCTGTGAGACTGATTATCTAATCTACCTTCCCTATGAAAGTGATTGATTGCATATAATTTGCATATAATGCTTAAATGACAATTTCCTTCAACGCATCTTTTGAGTTTAAAAGAGGTGTAAAGAGTTTATGTTACTTAAACGATCCAAAATGATAATTTGCTGCAGAAATGTTTATTTGAAGCATTAAAATTAGTTAGACGTTTAGGAAGACCTACAGCTAAGGAAATTCACAAGCAAACAGCACTTACGGATTAATCTGAGCATTGTTAGCAGGAAAACAAGGGACATATTAATAGAAAAATGAGCCAAAATCAAAAACATGAGCAAAACTATAATAAATGATAAAGAATCAAGGAAATGGATCAGGCATCAAACTTAAAGTGTCCTTTAAACTACTGTAAACCTCAATGAAAAGTTCTATTGACATTAGAAAAAAAACAATTTTCACAAAATGACAATTGATATTGAACGATACCGTTATTAATTTTATACCCATGGAACCAAGTTATGAAGTCATGTTAAGGGAATACTCATCCAGCTGTTGGTAGCAAGTTCTTTCTGGAAGGAATTAATTTGTTAATCTCAATCCAGTTCTGAGGGAGTTTGGGTCTGAAAAATAGACCCTTTATAATCAAGCACTGTTTGGTGCTGAATCTGCAATTGCACTCACGGGAGCAAGCGTATAAATTGAATAACGTTCACATCGTTACAATGGGAAATATTTTCAATTCTCCAACGTTAGTGAAAGCAATAAAAAAAAGTACTACCGGTAAATTGTCTCCATAAACACTTGTGTTTAATCCAACTTTGTGCCCATCTCCATATTATTTGTAGTGGTTTGGAAAGAAAGGCGAGTGCTTGAAAAGATGACACATTTCTCCCTGACTTTCATCTTGGCTAGTGAGGTTAGCCACTCACTGAAGATGTGGGCCGGAGTGCTAGTCCTCAGTGAAAATGACACTCTTAATTCTGGAATTTGATCTGGTACCCAAATGGCCATGAGGAAAGTCTCTTAAATATGACCTTATCTATCATCTAGTGTACAACATCCTTAATATTAGTCATAATAATTCAAGAAAAATTTATGGAAAAAAACAAAAAAGACAACTTGCACTGCAATATATCAAGTTATCAGAAGTCAAAAACAAAGTGGAACAATACCATATTGTTTGTAGATCGGAGGCTTTCTGTATATATTAGTTCCTTGGTCTGTGGAAAGAAAGTTGAACAATTTATTAATCATTGCACAACACAATGGAAAAATAATTATTTTTGGCATTAATTCCAAAAATGAAAATGAAGATTGATCTAACACAGGATGTTATACAAACAAGGCAAATGTCAATGTGTCATGGCAGCATGCATCATAGATGTACCAACAAAAAGATTCAGCCACAACACAAAAGGACAAGTGCTGCAAACACCTTAACACTTGAGAATCACAGCAAGGACAATGGCAATAATTTGCAATTGAAAATTCGATGTTATGCAAAGTTTTGAATGTTGTACACAGTTTCTGCTTCTGGATTTTAAAAAAAATTAAAGTACATTATTCAAGCTATTTATTGAGCATTACTATTTTTCTGATGGAAGTCAGAAGCAGCTCAATGATGAATGATGCCCATCGTCCTGCACCGACCATCTGCAGCACAGAGGTGCAACGAGTAAAGGCGTTGACACAACTCCAGAGACCCAGGTTCAATCCTGGCCTCTGAACGTACTCCTTGGGATTGTATTGGTATCCTTCAGGAGATATTCTTCAATATCTCACATATTCCAAGTGCATGTGGGCTGGTTGTTGAAATGGCCAGTGTAAATTGCCGCTGCTGTGTCGGTGATGGGGGAGGTATGGTTGATAGGAACATGGGGAGAATATAATGGGATCAGTGTAGGATTAGTATAAAAATGGGTGGTTCACAATTGGCAACGTTGTCGTGGGACAAACATTCTGTTTTTATGTTGTATCACTCTTTAAATTCCCAGCTGGAGAATGTTTTTATATATATATAATCGACTCATGCAGAAATGAGTGAGTACCCGTG
>JAVLUD010000007.1:0-15740 GCA_032162045.1 Torpedo suessii
GGGTGGAGCTAGTGGTCTGATACCTTTATTCAGGGGAAAGGAGGGGAGGAGTCACCTGGGACAGGTTGCAGGTCACGATTGGCTAGTACCTAGCCACTTAGCATATTAGTGGTTTACCACAGTAATAGACATAAGTATTGACATTATAGAAACAAAGGATGTATAAATAGTTAAGGAAGCTGCAACATGGCCCAGTCATCAAACAAACCACCCCTCCCTTCTCTGCTTCCCAACGAGATCATTCCCCACTGCGGCTCACTTTTCTAGCTCTTATGTTTTCATCTATTTTTTTCTATTGTTGCAAAAGCAGGAGATCCATATTTAACATGCATCCCATTCACTTTGTCTCACATAGTAATCCACTTTCCATGTGAAGAAGTAGCTTCCCTTTACTTATTCTGAACGAGTACGTTAGAGCAGCCTTCTCCTCACATGCCAGCATTTACAGTCACAAGTATGTAGCTTTCTTCAGAGGTCCAGCACTGGCGTGGTTTTAAGATGGCAGAGGCATCTTCCTCAATGCCACCTGTGCTGCCAAATGCCCCTGTATAGTGCTGGTGGACTCCCCATGGAGTCTTCTCAGCCTGGGAGACTGCCTGCTGAGCCTGCGCCAGGTTAGAACTGGCACACGTTAAATGGCCTCATTGAAATGAAGAGTAAAAAAACAACTGCAGGACAAGTTATGCATAATTGGTTGCTTTTTGGTGTGTGAATAATTCATCATATTTTAGTGTTTAATTTACTTAATAATTATTTTGCAATGCTTTTTATTTTCAATAGTTTCTGTGTAACTTAGAATGTAACTAGCAAAGACATTCACAAGTTTTCAATTTCAGTGGCAGTTTTGACAGCCATTGGGCCAGAAATTGGGGCTTTACCAGATGTCAAAGGTATTCTGTGAGTACAAGCAGCCACTTGCACAGGGTAACACCAATATGTAGCCAGCTTCCTAGTGGAGGACTGCACCCAGGTCTTCACTGGAAGAAGCAGTCAATTCGAAGGACAAGCAGTAATCCTGGGATCAGCACAACATCTGCAATATTATATTCCGCACTCTGTTCTCTGTGTATTGAAAAGCTGAACGATGATTGGGTGATCACATTCCCAAATTCCTTCTGCAGATAAGATATCATGAGTTTCATAAAGGTCACAGCAAACTTGAATAATATTGCATAATTCTCCAACATTTTAGCAAACTTCTGAATGTAGAATAGTACAGCACAAGTCCTTTGGCCTACCATGTTTATATCGACTATGATGCCTATTTAAACTGCACATCTGCTTCCACATGGTCTTTATCCCTCCATTCTCAGCCAGACACCAACTCTCTTGATACCTTGTCATACATATCCTGGACCAGAACCCCACCAACAATCACATCGCATCAGGAGATCTCTGCTCCACAGCCCCAACATGATAGTGCCTCAACCTCCCACTTCCTGCCTCCATTTTCTACCACAAATCAGACTGGCTTGGGCAGGCCCATTGATTCTGCATGCTCTTGCCCCACCAAACTTATCTCCACATATCTTGACTTCATCCTTTCTCCCCTTGCCAAAACACTTCCCACCTACATCCACAATACCTCCCATACCTTTCATCATTTTGACAACTTCAGATTCCCTGGTCTCCACTGTTTCATCTTCACCATGGATGTCCTATCTCCATCCCCCAACAGCAAGATCTTAAAGACCTCCTCTTCTTTCTTGAACAATGTTCTGACCAGCTTTCTCCCCCCGCCCCCCAAAATACTCTAATCTGCCTGGCAGAAGTTGTTTGCACTCTTAATAACTTCTCTTTTGATGCCTCTCATTTTCTTCAAGTCAAACGCACTCGCATGGGTCCCAGTTATGCCTCCCTTTTTGTTAGCTCTGTGGAACAGTCTTTGTTCTGGCACCATTGTTCCTCCATTTCATTGATGACTGCATCGTGCAAAATTTGACAGTGTTTTCAGCTTTGCTTATGCCTTCCGCAGGGATTGCTCCCTTCATGAATCCCTCGTCAACTCATCTGTCCCACATGCCTCTCCATGACCCCTGGTACTTTTTTTGCAACAATATGTGCTTTTACACATCCTCCCTTACATTCATCCAGGGGCTTAAACAGCCCTTCCATGTGAGGCAAATTTGCACATGCACCACTTCTAACCACATCTGCTGCATTTGGTGCTCCAATACAGCCTCCTCTACATTGGTGAAACCATACTGACTTGGGGAGTGTTTCATAGAGCATCTACACTCTGTCCATAAGGGCATCCTGACTTCCTGGATGCACACCATTTCAATTCCCCTTCCCATTCCCACATTGACCTATATGTCCTGGGCCTTGTCTACTACCAGAGTGAGGTCCAATGTAAATTGGAGGAACAACAACCAATTTTCCACCTGGGCAGTCTACAGCACAATGGCACAAATGTAGAATTTTCTACTTTCAAGCAATTATTCCTTCACTTCTTCTGTACCTCCTGCTCTTTCCCACCCCTTTCTTTGTCCCATTTCCCACCCACTACCACCACAAAGCCCCCCTGCCCATTCTCATCCCCACTCCTCTTTCATTCCAGCCCCTTCCGCCCTCATCTCCCCACTGGACTTTTCTCTTCCCCCACCCACTTTCAGTTCCATCTGTTCTCTCTTTATATCACCATTGTCACCTTGTCTTATCACATTCCAGCACTGGGAGCTGTTGTCTTCTAATCCCCAACTCCAACCTGTATGTCTCGTTCTCCTCTACTTGAGCTCTTTGTTTTTTTTTGTCTCTCTCTCTCTCCCTTTGCCTGGCATCTGCAAATCTACTATTCCTGTCTGTCGTGCTTCACCTCTCCCTGGTTCACCAATTCCTCTTGGGCCCCTGTCCTACTCTTCTCAGCCTGTTCTCTACCCACTAGGGTCTTGATAAAGGGTTTCGGCCCGAAACATCAATCATTCTATTTTTTCCCAATGATGCTGCTCGACCTGCTGTGTTTTTCCATCAGATTGTGTTTAGTTTGAGATTTCAGGACCTTGCAGTCTTCTGTGCATCTTCTTCCATTTCCTGCATGTTCATGTCTAGTCCAAACAATGATAGTAGGAAATTCAGAGTTTAGCTTTAGTGTTTATTTGCAAATCTATTTTGATTTGATACCCACACCTATGATTTATGTCTCTCACATTTCCTGCAACTTCTTCCTTAACTATTTTGCTTTGCTTAATTAATGGATCAGGATTTTCATGCAATTCTATCTGTGGCTGTCAGGAAACTTGGGGCTCCAGAGCAAGCATGCATGAACTTCCTGACAATATTCAATGATGTTTTACCAACAATTGTCTAATGTTGGAATCCTCATGGAATGCCAACTTGTACCAAGTTAGATCGGTTAAGGAACAGGGACATCATTCATTTAAATGGAAAATAATGGATGTGTTGACCCCAGGAAAATAACAGGTCATTGAGTTTCCTCAATTGTTTACTTAAATATTTTATGTTTTAGATTTCAATAGTTTATTTTAATTTTATTTCATTAATTTTTATTATTTTAATGTTTCAGGATATCAGAGATATTCAAAAGTAATCTTTGACAATTTTAACAGTTGGCTAAATCTGAGTTGTAGCTTATTCAGGTTGCAAAGCATTTTGTATTTCTGGCCTTGCAGCATGATACTACTTGTGTCCATGAAGTCCCACATGCACAGGATCAGGATGGCTTCATCGAAAAAGTTGCCACAAGCAAATCTGTGGGGAAATAAACTGGCAACTGCAGGCATATTGCTAAAGGTGGGAAATTCTGGGCCAATGCTTCAGCTTCTAAAATGAAGGACGTCCATTCAACCATTTCTCTCTGCCTTTGTTGTCCTTCCATTTTAATCCAATTATAACCATTCCCCTTATTTTTCAGTTGCAAAGAAGGATAAGCACTTGAAAATTAAAACATAGCTGTTCTCTCCACAGATGCTGACTGTCTTGCAATGTGTTCCCAGCTTCCTCTTCTGCTATAAATAGTGCATGTTAGATTCAAGTATTTTTGACACATTGTTGTCTGCAAATCTGGGTTATAGAATCCTTGGCACAATATCTGTGTACCCTACATAACCTGCCCATTACATGCAATCACAAGAGTAAATAGTGTTGTTGTGATTCATGTATCAGTGGATTTTCATAAACTGTGTTTGAATGCCCTTTCAACAGAGCACTGTCTTTGTTGATGTATTTATAATGATACATATAATTAAAAGATTTTGTATAAGACCCAATATAAAAATGTCAGGGTGAAAGGGCATTTTCAAAAATCAACAGGCAATTTCTTTTAAAAACAGTCATCAAATCTGATCACCACATTTTGTGTTAGACTCTGTGTGACCTTTTCTAATACATATTCAACCAGCTGTCTACTTTTCCTGTTTATTTAATGATAATTATATTCCTGCATGTAGGCATATTTCACCTTAAAGAAATCTGTTCCAAATGACATCTGTTGTGTTACTAACATACAGATATATAGTGCAGTAGAAGGGTTTCATGCTGCCAATTAGTCATATTTAATGAAACAAGATGAAGTTGCCTTTCAAAAATATTTAACATTGATTTTTGTTTGCTCCTATTCATAGTTTACCAGAAGTTTCTGTGTTGACTTCTAACCTCCTTTAACAAGTGATGCTTAATGACATAGTTATTTTGTACTGATTATTAACATAAAATTCTTTATTTTGCCTAATTATTGACTTCAGATTTGGTCAATAAGCATTCCAGAACAGTAGAAATTATGCTGACCAATTTGTAGATTACAAAGAGGAACATCTTACTGTTTATGTGTTTTGTATGCAAAGCTTTTACAATTTAATCTATTTGATATAAAATGTCTTGGGGACTTAAACCACAAGCAAAGTGTTTTGCTGGATGTTCTGTTGTCTTTTCTTTTATTGTTCTTTTTACTTTGCTTGAACCCATGTACTTTGAATGACTCTACCTGCTGCTAGGTTAGGGCTCCTATCTGCTTTCCTAAGCCTTGTTGCTAGTCTTTATGTTGTTCTGGTTTGTTCCTTCTTACCCTGCTAACTTCTAGCTGGATTAAAGGGTAAGTGCTTCCCTGTAGCTGGCACAGGTCAGATAATCAGCAGTGATTATCTGACAAATGCAATGTGTTTTTTTCTTCTCAAATCTCTCATGTTTAGAATTATATAGTTTAATACTTATGTTTCCTGAATTTAGGTTTGACATGAAAGCTTCCATACTGCAAATCCAGATGCATGCGGTATTTGCATAATTGCCCTCTCTCTGGCTTTTATATTATGGTCAAAGGCTCCTCCTAGTAAGACTTGAATGATTCTTAACATTTTCTAACCTCCATGCAATGTAAATGTGGATTAACATCACAAAATACATCAGTAATATATTTGTTCAATTATCTCTACAGCTAATTGACTGTGTAATGCTTGAAAACAGATTGCCTTGCACAATGATATCATAATGCCTGTTTCTTCACAGCAATGATTAGCACCACTGTGGTAATTATAGTCTACTGCCAGGATAAGCAGAACAAATAAACTCCACATTTATTTACAAGCTCTGGTTTTCTGTATTCTTTCCATACTTATTGAACAACATGTGTTGTATCACATGAATGTTAGTATGTAAAGTGTTTAAAATGTGTGGAAACAGAGGTATTATGAGATTGCACTAAATTAGCCTTTGGTAATCATTCTAATACTTTGAAAGTATTAGCAATCCCAACGTTCTTGAATGAGAATTTGTTCAATAATAGAGTACAGCCCTTTCTTATTAGTTCATCAACTTCATCCCAAAAAATGCCATTTCATTTAGATTAGAACATATTATGGATTAGAATATCCAAAAAATTGGTATTTAAAATGGCACTGATTTATTAAAATCCACTCCAGTAAATTCTGTTACTGATGTCCAGCACAGTATTTAAGCAAAGGAATCACACACAAATTTTGATTTGAGAAGTTACTGCATGGAGTTTAGTAATACAGGTTTTACTCACTGGAGACACTTGCAAAGGTTGTGGGAGTTGGCAAATATGTATTTGGAGTATTCCAAGTGCAGTACTGAGGAGTAGATGATACCATCCCTCCTTATCATGGATAATACTCCTGTTTACTCATAGATTTAACGTTGGATAACAGGCAGAAAATACCAGAACTTAAGACAGACCTTATTTCTTTCTGTTGATGCCTGACAAATATTCTGTATTTTGTTTTCTTTTGCTGTAGTTCAGTTTTGGTGGAAATACAGGGTAATTGTAAAACTCCGAAAGGTGTGCCTTGTTCCCATGTAATGAAAAACATAAGCCAGTATTCTTGTATTTGCACCAAACTCTGTTGCTATCCTTTTTAGATTGATTTGATAGTTTTGTATGCTTAACTGCTACATATTTTATCATCTATACACTGCTGTAAATTTTTAGTATTTTCAAATTGCAATTGCTACATTGGAGGAATGCAGTTCCACAATCTAGTGAATTTAATCAATTCACTTTCTGTGCATGTTTCCCCCTTAACTGCAGTACACTATAAGCCACTTGAAAGTTACTGATCAAATGCATGAGCGACTAATATATAATTTTACAAATTCATATAATTCAATTTTATCAATATTTGTGAAATAAGGAAAGATTTTAAATAAGTTTTCCTCAAAATATAAATCAATATTAAATGCAGAGTCAGTCTGCCCCTGTTTGTGACAACTTTGGAAAAACTGCTGGCTATCTGTTCAGCCTCACATTTTAAAAAAAAATGTGCATTGTTACTTAAAGAACGCTACTTTTAGTTCCATGAAGGATCCAACTAAAATTAACATTTCCTGGCCCATTAGGAAATGATGGTGTCCTGCAGTATGCCCGTCATGTTCTTGTTGTGTGCCTTTATCGAATGCTGGGATGGGACAAGGAGAATGTCATCCAGGCCAACAACATGTATTTTAATAAGACATTAGAAATATGACATCATAGTTTTGTTTCCATATTTTAATTGTTTGATGAATTTGTAAATCTCTTTGATGGTGAATAGACAAAGGTATGTATCTTTGATACTTACATTTTAAAATGCTGAAATATAGTGCAGATCAGTTACTCATTAGAGCTTCAGTCCCCACAGAATATTCTCGCAGCCAGAATCTGAAAATGGATAGCTGCCATCAATCATTGTCAATTCTTCTTTTCACTTCTCCAGCTGAGGTTGACTAGTGTCATTGTTTGTTATTGTCCAAAACGGATCTTCATTCTTTTAACGTCAAAGAGATATGACATGTGCGTATTTACCAGAGGACTGTGATAGAAAGTCACCTTTTTCATGTCTGACATCTCATTTGGAACTTTCTGAAGGGAATGTTTAATAGATTTGTCTGACATTAATTGTTTCAAAGCTGCTAACAAGCTATAAAGAACTGAAATAGAAAATTGGCTGTATTTATTATATTAAAAAGATTAATGTTAAGTTGAAAATTAAAGATTTATATTATTTTCACATTCTCTAACGTCCATAAGATTTAGTTTGTCCATTTTTTGTCAATCTACTGTTACAATATCATGAATATGTAATCCGTTATTTTTGTTTTTAGGGACTGATAAGGATCAGTCATTAAACAGATTATGGCATAAGAACCCACACTGGGAGCAGTGCAGTTTAACTTACTACACATTAAAAGATTTTAATTAATTTACAGAACTCTCTTACATTGACTAATTGTGAAATCTGTTATTCAGTAGCCAATATGCCATGCTTAAATGGTGAATTTGGTACAGCTGATAATTAGCAGATAATTGCTGTATTTTACAAACATACCATTCGTAATTTACTTTAAAGATATAAAATTATAAACTAATTTTAATGTTTAAGATTCACAAAGTGAATAGCTCAGCATTCCAGCACAGTCAACAGATTCACTTCCAATATTATTAAGTGAATAGAATGTGAAGAATTGTAGTGAATATCTTTACTGCAGGTTTTCACATTTTCTATTGTCTCTTAGAACTAGTGATTTGTTAGTCTGCAAAATGCATTCTTTGACTCTTTTTATAGTTGATCAGCTGGAATCATGCTCCCTCCTTTAGACTGCAGTGATATTTCTGCAGCAAAATAAAGTGCAATATAATTAATTGGTTCAGGGACCTCAATGTCTTAACAAATGATTTGCAATTTCATTTATTTACTAACTTATCATAATATTAACAATTGATTATTTGGTAAAACTAATATTGAATCGATTCCGTTTTGAAACCTGTAAAGGGGAACATGGCCTCAAAGGATTATTTATTTCTGAAATATACAAATAGAACCCATAATATAGAGAAGTCATTTTTATGCTGTACCTTTGGATTACAATATCAACAGCAAATTTCAGTCACGTGATCCAGTTTCTGACAATAACAAAATGAAATTGTACAAGCCTTACCACCATTTTGATTGGTGCTGGAGAGCTATACATACAATATATTCAAAAATGAGTTTGCCTTTCAGTAAGAATAAGTCTAATTCCCTCACAGTTTTTGTAGTTGTGGCTCTTTGCAGACTAAGGGGTCTTTAACTGCAATGTTGAAGCATGAGCCTGCATCATTACTGTCCACAATGAATTGTAAACCTATGTTTGTTCACTCAACACTTAGATGTTAAACTGTTAGATTGCCGTATGTTATGGTGTTAAAAATATCTTTATCTGAATTTCAACATTCTTCAATATTTAGTTTGACATTATGACTCCAATGTTGGATGAAGAATGCTGATATTAATTCAATTTATGGAATATTACCAACAATTAAAGTAGATCATATGAATGTAAATGCCGATCAAATTCAAAAACATTTGATGAGGGAAGATTTTATCTCCTAAACATTAGATAACAGAATACTGAAAATTAATTGCATTTCACCTTTTAACATTTGAATTAGGGCATTATCTTTTCTTCTTGATGAGTTGTTGAACTTTTTATTGTCTAACACTTTAAAAAGATATTTCTTTTCAATTATTTTAATATTTATTTAAAAAAAAATAGAATAAAAACACAAAAAGGACAGGAACTCATTGTCAGTGGTAATATTTATTCACTTTAAATTGGAAAATGTTAACTCATTTTGAACCAAAAAATTTTTATTTTACAAATTGAATCATTACTTCATTATTAATAAACCTACGTCTAAACAGAATCATACTCTTAACCATTAATAATTCTTGAAAAAAATCATTTATATTGAGCATAATACTAAAGCACTCATACTTGGGGAAACACAAATGGATAATCCACGTATCTAAAGGCTAGGAATTACACAAAAGAATGGTAGGAAAGAGACCAATTTTAAAAATACACTTTAACATTTGGCTAGGATTTGAAAAATAATTCCTTTATACAAGAAACTGTGAAACCTGACCTAACTTTGATTGAAACTTTTAAGACATTATCAATATCTAGAGCAGTCTGACCACGCCCAGAATGGTTTCTATTTTTGTTTCTTTTGCTGATTTTAATATTTTAGCTCAGTATGTTGAGATTAATTAGTTACACCCTTGGTTCTTCTGCCTACAGTTTGAATAGAAAGCATGAATGCCCCTACTTCATTAATTCATAGCAAATAGCAGATTGTAACCTTGCTGTGAGAGTCCTTTCTGTCTTTTTGTTTAGTTGGACAGACGTAGTGTCAGACTGCTTTCCATTTTGAATCCATTTTAATTCACAAAGAAGAATTCTGAATGACTTCATTGCATTTATTGTCATCCATAGTTTTTCAGCCAGTCTCTTGCTTCTATCTCTTGTAAAGGTTAGAATAATCATGTTTTACTGATGCCATAAATTTGACAAAAATAACTTTGCTCACCAAAATTGTGTTCATATGCATTTAAATTATTCCAATCCATGTCACCCTTCTGCTGATTATATTGTTATATTTTGCCTGCTATTCACCTCTGCTCCACTCTCTGTAACCTTATTAATAAATGTGATTGGGTGTATGGAACAGACAAGCAAAGATATCAGTGCAATTCTGCGGACAATCCACTAGGAGGTACACTTGATCAAAAAGCATGGACATTCAGACATATGCAGATCCACAAATTTCTCCAACATATCCTAATATTTCTCATCCCCTTCCCTCACAACTGTCACCCTCTGGACTGTTCAGCATCACAGTTTTGGATACCCATGGTTTGCTATTTTATTTGAGTTAATATATTTCTGCATAATTCATTGTGGAAGTACAAATAAGGAACCATAATATAATGTCTAAGTATTCACTAACGATATTTGAAATCTGGTTTCAGTACAGTTTCCCAGGACAGGACTGAGCCTGAGGATGGTTTGATTTCTTGCTTTGCAACAGCATATTACTTCCAAGGCTGACTATGTTGTGAAACAAATATGATTCCTTTTTTGTAATATCCAGTATGAACTCTTTCAACAAAAGTAATTTTGTTTAATTTATCAGAATTAAAATTTGATATAAAATGGATCAACAATGTCTGTTTTACTAATTTTTGTGATGCATAGTGCCAAGACAATCTTTTATTAAAATCTGAACAAAAATTGCATTCTGTGGAATGGCAGAATCTATTGTGAAAGGACCAGTATTAATTAATTTGATTGGTACTTAGTGGGAATTATGTGATATTACACTAAATATGAGGACAGTAATCCAGAAGGAAAATCTATTGCATGACAACTTTTTGGAAAGGAAGAAATAAAAAAAATAATAATGTTGGTGAGAATAATTAGCCATGAGTGGGATAATAGGGCAGGTGTGAATTGATGGCTTTGTAGCCATTCTCTAAGTATGGCCTTTTCTCTATATGTGCCTGGTAAACAGATGCAGACAGAGCTCAGAAACATGGAATGGATGAATTTATCTCTGCCAATCCTTGTACGTTTGATCACGCAACGCTCTTTGAAACACTACAAAGGTTGACATTAGACCACAGGCTTAATGACTCCTATTCCTGTTTGGTAAGCATATTGCTGATTTATAATGATTTCAGAATAGTTCGAGTTGTATGTGAGCTGGTATTTCACATATCTGACATAAAAGGCAGTGTCTGAGCTATAGCAACCAAAATTATTTGCAAATTAAGTGGCAACATAAACATTCCTCCTTAACTCTGAGTGACTTGAGCTTTGTTACAGGGCATGGTTGACATTTGCTCAAACTGGAAGTTCCTACACAAGGTTTGGGCTTTCTTTCTATACTCCCTTCCCTTCCCCCCACCCCCCTTGTTGGGAGGAAAACTGAGGAAATGTGCTGTTGGCTTTATCTAGAACTTTCATTTCTGGTAGACATGCTCCTGTTCCCTACCTGCTGAATGCAAAATGTCAAGGTTCCATGTTATGCACTGGTACATTGCTCACTGGAACCAGCAGGTAAAAGCTGGCATTATACTCCCAACTGTCAATGGACAGGCTTGGACATCTCCTGACAGACACTTATGCCAAGTAATGGCCCCACTCTCCCATGGTTTCATTCACCTTATCAGCTTGGAATTGTCCTGGTCTTGCCTGTTTTTGCTACAGTCTTACAACTTGTTCTATTTAAATAAATCTCCCATCTCTCAGTGGCCATGGCAGCAGACAGCCACAAATGGGTGGGGCAATGAGCTGGAAAATTAAAGGGTTCTCACCTGGGTTGGACAGTGAATGGAAATCCAGGTAGCTAATGCAAATTCTTTGCATTTTATTCTTTTGGGATAATCGAAATATAGAAAAATATTTGTTAAAATATAGTTGTGAAAAATGATCATGTAAATGGTTCTCTTTCCCCCCCCCCATACACCCACTCCCCACCTTTAAATACAAATGCCATCAGCTCTCCTCTTTTAGAATTAAAACTCTTCGTTGCACTTTCTGATGTGGCTTCCTGGATCTTTGCCTCTTTCTTCCCCCTCCTTACATTGCCCATGATCTGTGCAAAGGAGCTGAGACTCTCACCATGATGCATAATTCCTACCAGATGTCCATTTTACCTGTCACTTTGGCTACTTCAATAGCGCTTGAGATTTGATTGATGTCATTTTCAGAGGATTGTAGGTGGGCAAGGAGTACATCTTAAATATGTAAATTAAGGCCACATATTGAATTTCAGGAACAGATAGGCAGTTAGTTCCAGCTTCCAAACAACCTAAATAAAGCTCAAGATAGGATCACTAATCCACAAGAAATAGTTCAGCACCAGGATTTAAATTTGTGTAGGTTTTGGGAAAGCATCCCTGCTCCATTAAAAACACCCTGCATTTCATTGTCAACTCATGCACATCCATACCCTCAACCGCCACCAAGATCCATCACTCTGCCTTCCTCGGGATTAGCTTTCCCTTTTATACCTGAAGGTCCACAGGAGCTCTTCATCCCAGTGAGGGGAAGTGCAGATTTCAATTCTCGCTTGCATCTCCATGTTCAAATATTTCTGAAATATTTTTGTGCCCTTAATTCTGACCACAGGTAATGCCAACATCATGCCTATTCTAGACGGAATTTAAAAACCCTTGTCTCCCACCCAGCACAAAATTTCTTCTCTGCAATCTGTAAACACCTGGTAAAATGATTTGGGTCATCTCAATCCTGTTTATTTTGGGTATTTATAAATAAAAGCATAAATGAAGCTTTATTTTACAAATCGGTCTGTCACAATAGTGCATTGTATCCAAAATGATAAATTATTCTGTTCCTGGTGTTAAATTCTTCATATTGATGCCCACAAACCTTTATCCCTCAAAAATCTGTTATTGTTTTGCTTATAGCTCATTTTTCAAATCATATATTTATACATAATTACAATTTTTAATTGATTCATCTGTTTCTTATATTGTTGTGTTCTGTGGAATTAGTTTGTGTCATTGACTATTTATAAAATCTTTCCTGTTGAATTTTGGATTTCTGCTTCACAGGGCTGGTTTAGTCCGGGCCAAGTGTTCGTTCTGGATGAATACTGTGCCCGTTATGGAACCAGAGGCTGTCACAGACATCTCTGCTACCTCAATGATTTGCTTGAAAGGGCTGAAAATGGAGCAATGATTGACCCAACCTTACTTCATTACAGCTTTGCCTTCTGTGCTTCACATGTTCATGGCAACAGGTAGGTTTGTTAACACATTAGATCAAGGTTATTTGGGATAAGTATTGACAGTTCAATATTTGTCAGCATTACACAAGAGGACTGCAACAAGATCTTTTCCATGCACTTGTTGTATCCATATTTTCTATTCCATGCTGGTGTGGTGTAAGTACAGCAATATCCTTCTCTTTTTATCTTGCTTTATTTATAACCAATCCATTTATTCAGGCTAGCATGAACAGAAGTTACAAGTGAATGAATATTCAATTAAAGTTTAAAATGGTCATGTGGTGGGAGTGAATCCCACGAGTCTTTGTAGCCAGATGTATCACAATAAATATTGCCAACCCTAGAAATTGGAGGAAAAATGCAGCTGTTTTACTGTGTATTAATATCTTCAAACGGACCAGGAAGACAGACTGGACAATATAACAGAAAAAATTCTGTTTTATTCATTTTATTTTTGGGCTGTTGGCAAGCCCTATTCCTGACAATTTGACTATGTGATGGTGAGCTATCTTCTAGAATCAATACAGTCCTGTGGTGAAGATATTCCTACAATGGCGCAGGATAAAGAGTTGCAGGATTTGGATAGAGCAATGATGAAGGAATGGAGATGTATTTCCTGGTCGGGATGGTATCCAACTTGGAAGGAAACCAACAAGTGGTGGTGTTCCCATACGCTTGAAGTCCTTGTCCTAGTTGGTGCTGAAGGTCATGGGTTTGAGAGATGCTTCAGGAACAGACTTTGCAAGTAACTGCAGTAGTTTTAATGCTTCTGTGCATGATCTGACACGACAGGTTAATGTTATTTCAGTCAGGTATCATACAATACTCTCTGTATGCCGCCATATCATTTTATATTTAAATGTTAACTTGCTGTTGGATTCAGGCAACACTGCATAATGCATACACATTCAATGGAAAATCCAGTATGCATCTCATTTTAGTTGATTTTTTTTTAATGATTGCAACTCTTGATTTGGGGGGCTTGCGTTAATTTTAGTTTTCTGTTACTTTGTTTTCGTGTTTTTCTTTTGTTTCTTGTACTTTGATTTTTCTTTATTTCTTTCATGCTTCCTTGGTTCTGTTTCTGGCTTTCTGAAAAAAAAAAACTATCCGTTAAAGTGTGAAAGTGCCAGAATTGTTTGTGTCACAGCCAAGTATAGATGGTGAGGGCAACAAATCACTCAATTCCTCAGCAAATGAGCCAGAGAGTGACTCAAAAAAGGAGAGAAAGGAGTCTAGAAAAGGTTCTAGAAAGGAATCCAAGATGCAACAAAAGCCTGAGCCTAAAAGGTAAGTGCATTTTGTGGATAGATAATATGACAAGATTTATAATTTTTTATCAAAAAGAATAGTGATAGCATCTGTTTCTGTATGTATATATTTTTCTTTCTTTGGCTTGATATTTTGCATAATTTCCTATCTCTTGCCAATCTTGCCAATCTTGCAATATATAAATCATATATCATTCATAAAAATATATTTTGAGCTTGTTGCTCTTTAGCCGGCCTTGATGAGATGTGAGATTAGTCTCAGATTCTCATAGATCTTTCATATCTGCTCTGTGCTGAGCTAGGACACTTAGCACCTCAGAGATGCTATGTAAAGAAATATAAAGAGAGAACAAATTATTGGTCTAGTTTCCAGAATGTCTAAACAGTCAAGCAAGTCTTTTATTCACTTCATCTCCAAGATGATTTTAAACATTCTATATGAGATGTTGTATAAAAGTTGCTTTTAAAAGATAAAGGAAACCATTTCTAACTGAAGCCTTTGCGACTGGAATAACACTTCCAAGGCTGTCTATAATGGTCACTAAGCCAACTTCAGGTGCCAATGTTTTATTTTACAATTGAACTTTTAAATAAATGTAACATAAAAGCCTAAAATGTGTATGGAATGTTCATGCCGGCAATTCACCAGACTTTTAACAGAAATCTTGATGTTAATGCTGAAGTTGTGGACACTAAATATGGAACAAAGTTAGAGCTGAAAGTTGGACTTTAACCTGTTTCTTATTTATTCACAAAGTCAAAAGCACTTGTACATTTGGAGATTCACTGAAGTAAATGAAATGATATTTAATCATAAATGATGTGCATAACATTTATATTTATATATGTATATATATATATATATACATACACACACACACACATGTATATTTGTAGAAATATATATGTAATTTAGATTTATTCAGGTCAATTATTAGAATATAGCTAAAAAATCATAAAAGTTGTTATTCAAGCATTTGAAGGCTTCAGTTCAAGTATAACTGTAGTAATTTATATTGAAACTAACAGTGTCAAATGTAGGTCTAACTGCATGTACATTTTAATACATGCAAGGGATAAACATTATCTTTTCATGTGGTGTAGTTTCAGTAAGTTGTCTGTTTGTATTGTTATTATTGGGTCAGACAGTGAGACAACAGTAGCTTGCAGTCAGTCAGAGAGTAAAAAGCAAATGTGATTCAGATGTTACAGGACAGCCTGAAGGTCAAGACTGACAGAATGACAAGCTGTCATAAAGAAGAAACTAACTAGCTGGTATCCAAGGCTCCAGTATACTGAAATGGTCTTACCATTTGATCAATCTCAATGAGGAAAGTAACAAAAGCTTCTGTGCAAAAATATTAAATGTTATTATATGCAAACCTTATATGATTTTTAAAAATTGATTGAGCGCGTGGGGGGGGGGGGGGGGGGGGGGGGGG
>JAVLUD010000008.1:0-15381 GCA_032162045.1 Torpedo suessii
CTGCCTTGCAGCAGGCAAAAAGAAATTTCATGGAATATTACACTGTCTTATTACTATGACAATAAATTGAATCTTGAGTATATATTGGACTTCATTGAAACAGTGTTGGAGGACAAAGGCAAAGTGGGATAGAGAATTACAGTGATGGCTGAGTGGATGCTCAGGGCCACGCCTGCTGACTGAATGGAGGTGTTTTGCAAAGTAGTGACTCAATCTACATTGACATGTCCGATGTAGTGAAGACGATATCATGAACACTGAATGCTTCATCTGGAAGGACTGTACAAGGCTGTAGAAGGTGTTGGTGAGACCACACTTCAAGTATTGTGTGCAGCCTTGGTCACCCAGTGACAGAAAGGACAACAATAACTTGGAACAGGTGCAGAGGAGATTCACCAGGATGTTGCCGGGACTGGAAGACTGGAGTTATAGGAGAGGTTGGTTAGGCTGGGACTTTACTTCCTCGAGCATAGGAGGCTGAGGGGTGATCTTGATTATAAAACCATGAGGGGCATGGATAAAGTGAATGGTTGCAGTCTTTTCCCCAGGGTAGACGATTCTAGAACTAGAGGGCATAGGTTTAAGGCGAGAGGGGAGAGATTTAAGAGGGACCTGAGGGGAAACATTTTCATCTAGAGGATGGTCTGTATTTGGAACAAACTGCCAGAGGAAGCTATAGACGTGGGCACAATTCTCACAATCAAAGGACATTTGGGCAGGTTTATGGATAGGAAGGGCTTAGAAGGATATGGAGCAAATGCAAGCAAATGGCACTAGTCCAGAAGGCCAACTTGGTAGGCATGGATGAGCTGGGGTGAAGGCCCTGTACCGTGCTGTGGAGTTCTTTGCTCTATGTTCTATGATGCGACCAGAACTGAAAGCAATACTCCAAGTTTTGTAGAGTTGCAACGTTACCTCACAGCTGTTGAACTCAATCCCCCGATTAATGAAGACCAACGCACTATACATCTTCTTAACCACCCTATCAGTTTGCATGGCAGATTTGAGGAACGTATGGACTTGAACCCCAAGATTCCTCTACACTGCTCACAATCCTGCCATTAACCTTGCCCTCAATGTTCAGGTTTGATCTTCCAAATGGTGTCACTTCACCCTTTTCTAGATTGACCTCTATCTGCCACTTCGCCACCAAACTCTGCATCCAGTCGTTATCCTGTGGTAACCTACAACAACCCTAAATACTCTCCACAACCCCTCCAACCTTAGTGTCATCTGCAAACTTGTTAACCCACTCCTCCACTTCCTGATCCAAGTCATTAACAAAAATCACAAAGAACAGGGTCACAGAACAGTCGGGTTCCTTTATCCAGGCTAACATTAAAAAGATGATATTACACATCTGTGAGATATGTACATACACATATAAACTGTGTGCGTGTGTATGTTCACGCACAAGCAAAAGATTGGTTTAATAGCGACATTCAAAAGACAGCCACATGGATGTAATATAAATAGGATTATGGTGTGAGGTCGGTTAAAAAGTAGACTTGTGGCGTAGTTTTACATAGGTCGATGCAACATCATGGGCAGGAGGGCCTGTATTGTGCTGTAATGTTCTATGTTCTCCAAATGATTCCATCGTGTTTTGCTTGAGGATGCTGTCCTGAATACGTTTCCCAAATCTTTCTCCGATCTATATTTATAATTTAATTTGTCCATTTTGTACAGGAACTAATTGCCATAAGTCAGTGTGTCGCCTTACCTTTGATAGCTATTAAATCATATCCATGTCTTGTTTGTCCCATTCTCTTGTTGATTTTGTTACATATGCTTTATGCTTTTGGGTAAAACATCTTTAATTTGAACCTTTTGCATTTTTCTTGATAAACTATAATCAATAAAGCCTTGTGTACAGAAATTCAATTGTAGCATTTTCATCTGCAAGGAAAAATTGAACTGATTTGAGCACCATGACATCGTCATATGAGCATGTCCAGAGGAGACTGCATCAGAAGGAAGCTTGTTGGTTGTAAATGACCTGGCATTGGGTTTCGGTTATAATGATAGCATTCTGAATGGGATGTGCTGCTCGCTGGACAGGACTGATGAGAGGAATAGATAGGGTGAACGCAGAGAGTCTTTTGCCCAGAGTTGGGTAATCAATAATCAGAGGACCTAGGTTTAATGCGAGGAGAGGGAGATTTAAGAGGAGCCTGAGGGGTAACTTTTTTTTTACACAGAGGGTGGTGAGTGTATGGACTGGACTGCTGGGGATGGTTGTAGCAATGTTTAGGAAAAGAATTGTATGGATACGTGGATAGGATAAGTTTAGAGGGATATGGGCCAAACACAGGCAGGTGGGACTAGTGTGGTGGAGCATTTTGATTGGTGTGGGCAAGTTGGGCCGAAGGGCCTGTTTTGCTCTATGTTGGCCAGGCCCCAGGAGCAGGAATATGGGAGGATATTGACAGCTGCTGGCACTCACCAGCCTGGGGCAATACACAGAAATCAGCTCGAATGAATGGAAAGCTTTTCAATGTTATGGGAATGGGAAGATGGGATAGATAGGGAGTTGGGAGTGAAGTGCAGGAAGAGGGTGAGAAACAAAAATCAAGGAAAATTGTTGGGCAGGATGAGAAGTGATAATCTGAGGAAACATGACACATTGGGAGACATTTTAAATTGCCAAATTCCAGCTTGGAATATTCATGTTCCTTCCCACTTCGATTACTGCTCAAGTAATTGGAATCTCCTGTCTGGTCATCTGCACTTAAAATGCTAAAGCATAGAATTGGGAATGGTTACATGGAAGAAGTGGTATTTGGAAATGGGAGAAATCGAAGGACTTGCAAGATGTGGAGTGAGGTGGGAGCTTGAGAAGAAAAGCTCATGTAAAGCTAATAATGCAAAATTCCTGTGACAATTCCTGAATTTGTATGCAGGCATACGGGATCCATTTTCTATCAGCACTAGTATAAACTATCTGCTTTTGTATATGATTTTATTTCAAAAGGGCCGGGTGCAAATGTTCCCCCAGTGTATGGCCTGGATGTGACTGTTGTCAGCCAATGGGAGGAGACGGTGTTGCAACCTGCACTGCAGACTGTTGAGAGCTTCTTAAAGGTACAGAACACTGAGCCAGATGTGAGGCACATATCTACATTTAGTTGTTTAAACATTGACCACATCAGCCCTTAGCACAAAACACATTGCAGTGCAAAACAAAAATCTTGTTATTTGATTAGAAAGGTGGGAAGAGGCAAGAGTGAAAACAAGGAGAGAACCAAACTTCACACGGAGGCCAGTTACATTGAACTTTGGGGACTTCTGACTTGGATACCCTGCACTTAGTTGTGGCACAATAAGTAGAGCCACTGGTTTAACTCCAGTCACTCAGGTTAGATGCTAATCTTGGGTGCTATCTGTGGAGTTTGCATGCTCTTCCTATGATCGCATAGGTTTTCCCCAGGTGCCACAGTTTCCTTTCACATCCCAATGACACATAGGTTAATTGGATTCTATAAATTATCTGCAGTAGGGTGGAGCTGGTTGATTTAGGAGCAGTTGGTGGGTAGAACAAATAACAAGGAAATATGGAGTAATGTTAGTGAAATTATTCTGAGAACTGGTAAAAATTTGGGCTGAAAATCCTATAACGTGAGAAATATGAGAATTGAAGCTAAATTGTGATCAATGTATTGAGTCAGCCTTTATTCATACAAGTGTGTTGCAACAATGCCAGATCTATAGAAAAGCTGAACAAGCACTAGAGTTTGTTTCTATAGAAATAGATACACAGCTGCATTTTTTATTTAAGAACAATAAGTACTCCAAAAGCAAAACTTCATTAAATCTTTATCAAACACTGGTTAGGCCTCAACTGTACTTTACGTTCCCTTGTGTGTCAGGCTTTCCACAATATCAAGAATGAAAGACTTCAGTTACTTGCGTAGACTGGAGAAGCTGGAGTTGTTTTCTTTAGGCAGTGAAATTTAGGAGATATTTCAAAAGAGTTCAAAATCATGAGGGGTTTCAGAAGAGTGTAAGAGAAGTTGCTTCCAATGGCAGAATGGTTGGAAAACATGGTAATTAGCAAACAAATTTTACGTGACACAAGGGATTTTTTTTTTCTGCAACACCATTTGGACTGAAAATCAATAAAAAAAACCCTGCAGAAGCTGAAAATCTGAAATGATCACAGAAAATGTGCAGATATTGTCTTATGGAAATACTCAATGGGTCAGGCCGTATCTGTGGGAAGAGAAACAGAGTTAAAGTTTAGTGTTGTGGACCCTTTATCAAAATCGAAAAGGAGTCAGAAGTGGGTTGTTAAAGATGCAGGGGTGGCGGGGGAGGGGATGTCTGATAGGTTGAAATCGGGGTGACTCTGGAGATAAGGTGTAGACAAGGTTGTCTGGTTAGTGAATGAATGGGAGAAGTTAGTGAGAACATGGATAAAGAATCTAGCAAAAAAAAATGTGTGAGTTGCAAAATAGAGCAGGAAGTCATGCACGGCACGTTGGGAATGCCTTCCACTTCCAGAGAGAAAAAAAAGGAAGTGACAAGCTAAAATTACAGATGGATGACTAGTACTGACAGAGAAATCAAGTTACTAAAGTTGTAGAATTCAATGTTGAATCCAGAAGGCTGAAACATGCCCAGTAGGACGATGAGCTCTTACTCAAGAATGCATTGAGCCTCACTGTGCCAGTGCAGGAGTCACAGACCAATATGGCAGAGAGGGTCGGGGAATTAAACTGAGGGGCAGGCAATGGGAAGCTCATCCCTGTGGACTGAACGAAGGTGCTTTGCAAAGCGATCACCCAATCTGCATTTGGTGCATTCACTTGCAGTTCTTCAAATCCAGGGAAGCCCTTTCGGTGTTCACAACGTGATCTCCTCAATATTAGAAAAACCAAATTAGATTGGGTGATTGCTTTGGAGTGGTGAGAATGTGTGACTCTCCCATATGGAGTAGCAGAGGTGAAGAATTCGGAAGTTTTTAAGGGAATGCAAAATAACACAAGAGCACAAAGGAATAGAAGGAAGTAGTGATGCAATTTGATGAGATACAATGGCAGGAAATACCACAAAGAACATTGGTTGGATGATCAGCAGTTCTTGGTAACATTAACATTTCCCTGCTTACTACTCACCGCACTTGGCTCCCTGTGCTTAACATTTCACATCCTTCCCATGAGATTGTCTAAATAATTTATTTCTTCCCTTTAACCAGTCCTAATTCAGTTATTTTCTGGCTACATTGTTTAAATTTAAAAGCTGTCTCCTGCCTACTTCTTCAACCTGAACACACCTGTAAAACTCAGCTGAAATATAACATCACATTGCTTTCCAAAATTAATGTGAAAGATCTAGTGGAACTATTCAAATAAAGTGGCACGGTTAGCGTAGCGGTTAGTGCAACACTGTTACAGCGCCAGCGACCCGGCTTCGAATCAGTTGCTGTCTTTAAGTTACGTTTTCCCCATGTCTGCGTGAGTTTCCTCCAGGTGTTCCGGTTTCCTCCCACCCTTCAAAAACGTACGGGGTTGTAGGTTAATTTGCTGTGATTGGGTGGCATGGGGTCGAGGGCCGGAAGAGCCTGTTACCATGCTGTATGTCTAAATTTAAAAGCAACGTATCCCCGTGTTCTGTTCAAACTATCGTCATTTATTTGGTCATTGATCCTTTGCTTGTGCACATTTGCTGATTCTGTTCTACACTGTTGTGTCATGGATGTAGAGCATCTTGGGGCATACTGTGATGAAGATAGATCCTGTAAAATTGAATTAAGTGTGAAAGTCTCGGTGAAAATTATGGCAGAGAAATTAAACACATTTTGCTCACGATCCGTGCCGCCCAATTTACACCTAATTAACCAACACCCCCGGTACGTTTCGAATGATAGAAGGAAACCAGAGCCCCTGGGGAAAACTCACGCAGACACGGGAAGAACGTACAAACTCCTTACAGCGTGGATTCGAACCTTGGTCCCGATCGCTGGCGCTGTAAAGGCTAAGTCAATCATGCCGCCCTATGATTTCAATGATTGAAATTATAACTGTTCAAAAATGTACTGACATCTTCCGGTGAAAAAAGCTAATTATTTTATTCTGATTAGTAATTCCAGTCTTTTTTTTTGATCACTGGTGATCGAATTGGTGTTTACACAAAAAATCCTATTTGATAGCTGCCCTCCATGCCCCTAGGGAGAGAAACCTGCAGTACCTCCGCTAACAATGGCTCAGGACCAGAATGTTGGGAAGAGGAACCGGCGGGTGTGTGAACTGTGCAATAAAATCATCCTTGGTGATCAGGAATGGAAGGGTAAGAATTGGACCCAGTGAGGAAAATAAACCGAGCATGAGTGAAGTTGAAGGTCCCAGATTGAGAATGTCCATTGAATGAACTGTGAATGCTTACCTTGCAGCTCACCTGATATCCAAGAGTCATCAGTACCACTTGAAGAGGAGGAAGAGGGCTGAGGCACAATTAAGTACATTCACTTCCCCTGACACTGAAAACACCCCTCTAGAAGTCTAGAGTCTACCTCCAATCTGCAATTCTCTCACAAGAACATGCCCAGGGATGTGAATTAACTGGTATGGATGGTCCAGCACAGTAACTGTCCTGATGCCGCTGCCTAATAGAGACTTAATTCAGAATAGCTCTGATATTGAAAGGCACACCTTTGCTGCTATTTCTCTATTTGTTCTGATATTCAACACAATTTGGTGTTGATTTACTGGGAGCTTCCTGTTGAATCAATTTTGGGGTAAAGATATGACTTTTTCTTTTGTTAGTAGAGGCAATCGATGCAGGTTTGCTCAATGTGGTTGGATGTATTCTTGGAGATCCCGCCATACCTCCTGCCTCCAACCTCCCTATTTAGTCAAATATACTTTTCCACCATCTTCACAATTATTTTAACTTGCCATAGAATTGAAGTAAAATCAGAAGATTCATTTTTTTTAAAGAGCCCAGAAAATTTTCCTGCATAGTTTGCACACTGGGTAATTCTGGAGATTAATCATTCACTCCGAAAAATTAGCATTCATCACCTGAAGCCAATCCGCAGTTGCTGAGCAGATGTTTGGAATCTAGGTCTGTCCAGGCCTATTCTTCACATGCCTGCACCTGCAAGATCTGTGTATAATGACCAATCATTGATGTGGAAGATGCTGCTCATTGACAGAAGATGAGCTCTTCAAGGGGATGGTATGCTGTATTACTCTGCATCAGACCTGATGGAAAGATGAAGGCAGCCAGGGCAGACGATGGGAAATTGCAATTTCCTTTGGCAAAGTGACAGCTGTAGCGAGGAATAGATTGTCAGATCCTGGGTAATGTGAAATGAATTTTACAAATGAGAGCAAAGATGTAGTATAAGCTGAGGACAAAACTTCCATTGATAGTTTCTCTTTTAACTTGTCATTTCTGTTCTATGTGTTGCATTTTCGATGAATATTCTTCAAAAAATCCCAACATCCGCAGGTAAGAAAACAACTGCAAGATCAGAGGTTTAATACTGGATTTTAAATTCTCATGACCCTAACTCGGGTATCCATGGAAAAAGGCTTTTGGCACATTGGTCTTTATCAGTCTGAGTATTGAGTATAGAAGTTGGAAGATAATGTTGCAGTTGTATAAGACTTTGGTGAGGCACCATTTGGATATTGTTTTCCATTTTGGTCACCATGCTATAGGAAAGATACTGTCAAGCTGGAGAGGATGCAGAGAAAATGTACATGGATGTTGCCAGGACTCTGAAGCCTGAGCGATAGGGAGAGGTTGAACAGGGTAGGGCTTTATTCCTTGGGGAGCATGAGGATGAGGGGTGATCTCATAGAGGTATACAAAATTGCGAGAGGAATAGATCAGGCGAATGCAGACAATCTTGTCAGAGTAGGGGAGTCAAGGGAGGGGGTTAGATTAGAATTAGCTTTTAGAAATTTTTTTGGATTTTTAAAAAATATTTTCCATTTTAGTCAATAATTTGGAATACGAGTTTTAACATGAATTTATAACCTATTCATAACTAGTTTTATATTTAAACTTGGGAACTGGTTAATGTAGTTCCATTTGCTTGTTTTTTCTTTGAATTTGTATGATTATATGTTCTCCTTTTTCCTGTATACTTGTTTATATGTTAAACTTAATAAAAATATTTTTAAAAAGTAAAAGAGTAGGGGAGTCAGTGGTGCTCCTTCCTTTGTTCAATGTTCCAAACTGTTATAAGTATATTAATGAAAATTTACATTCCATATTAAACACTAATGAGTTGATATATTTTATGATCTAAAAATACACCAGAATGTAATTAGCTACATTGGATGCCTAGTGGTCCATGAGATCTTTGATTAATATTCAAAATATATAAATTTTAATTATTCAGAAATTACATACTTCCTCATTACAATTATGTTGGTGGTTTCAGAGCAACCAATAACCCAATGACCATTATTGCAAAGAGGCCAGACTAATCTTATTCATTATAAACCCAGTTTCATCACTGAGAAAAAGATATACAAAGATTTGTCCCAACTTAACTGAAAACTAACTGATTTGTCTTCACTTTCAGAATAACACACTGTGGATATGTTCCTTCCATTCTGAAATGGACAGTTAACAGGCCCATCTAGCTGGTGTATAAAGCCAGTGTAAGGGTGAGGGGCTGCAATTTCTGTTTTTGAGGGTTCAATGGTTAAATGTCACAGTTTCATCCAAATATCCAAAATCTGTCAAACTTGATCCATGCAAAGAAAATGAATAAAGACTTCCAATTATATGGTGCCTTTCATGGCCTCAGAATATTCCAAGCAATTCACAGCTGCAAATGCCTACAGATTTTTTGAATGGCCAACACTATTTGGCAGAATTCCTACTTACATATCAAGTTCCCTCTGCTTCGTTTGGGAAAATCTGCTGATTCAAAATCCCTAATTCTGTACTCAAATCTCTGGATGGGAAATGAAACTCAACCAAAGAGAACTTACCATGCCAAGTCTGACACTAAGTGGTGAAATGCTAAGACTCGATGAGGTTTGTCAATAATAGTCCTTGATTTTTTTTTGGATGGTTTTTCAGAGACTACATGCAATATGATTGGGAGTTCACAATGGCAATGTAAATGATTACATTTCAGACCTGTCTTTTGGTAGCAGGGCTTTCTTTCAGGCAGGGTTTGAAGCTACTGCACTTATTCTCTTACACCAGACAAATCATTCTATAATAACAATGTAAATTGTGGTTCTAGGGCATAACTTAGAAAGAGTACACAGAATACCTGTGGTACAGGTAGAGCTGCAAGGTTCATGAGATGACAGTTTCCATCGGTACATATCTGCGGGGCTCACTCCCAGGCCCTTTCTCAGCAGCTTGAGTCTATTTCTGAAAGAAACAATGGGGAAAGAAATTAGACCTGGTGCAAAGTAAAGCGAAGGAAGCACTGCACAAACATGTGAGTTACAAACCTACCTGTCCTGCTGTTCAAGAAGAATTCCAAGACTCGTTACAAGCAGAGCTTCAGCTGGCTAGAAACAGAGAGAATGTAATAAAAATACCCAGCTTTAAAGAAACAAAAGACCATTTAAATATCAGACAGAGGTACTATTTTTATATCATGTGTTATGACTGATATTCCAATATCAATATACCGACCCAACAGATGACTGATTAAACTGGGATACTTTTCGACTGTTGAAATAGTTTCTGACTGTGATGCTGAAACTTTCAGCTTACAATATTTTGGTTAAATATCATATTGCACCTATTAATAAATATGCCTTTACAGATTTCTGCTTCAAACAATTTGATATAGCTGTAAATTATTTAACTATGTGCATAATATTAAAGTCATTCTGTTATTGCACATATCTCCATATATAATCTCTAGACAGCAGAAGCTCTGACATGAACGACAAACAAGGAAAAGCACTGATTCCAGGAACATCATCACTGATGTATTGCAGCATGAAACTCACAAATCTTCAGGAATGGCTCACTATCTATGCACAGAGCTTCTTGAATAAACTTCTATGGGCATTGCTGTTACTTATATTTCTACAAAAAACTGTTATGTGGAGTTTGGTGCAGCAATAAGAAATATTCCTGACCTTCCCACTCTGGTCATGACTTCACATTCCTTTGCTGAGAGCATAACTCTGGTAGGTTCAGGTAAAGATCTGACAAGACTTCCTGCAATGTGCACAAACCTGACTTTCCTCAGCCAAATACCAGGCTATATTAAATTGCAATTTACGTCCAATTTACATGGACTCCTTTCCAGAGTTCAGTCAGCCACATAACGATTTAAAGAATGGAAAATTGGTAGTAGAGTCAATGTATAATCATTCTTTTTAAATTAGCATTCCCCAAGTTTATTTAGCCAAATGTACTGGAGACAATGAATAATGCAGTGTTAGTCTGATGATTGCTACTTTTGTTAAAAATCGGCATTGCATGTGCTTGTCAATATTAACTTTTGTTAAGATTGAATAATTATGGCACTGAAAATCTCCACCTTTTTACAAAAGGTGGTTTCCTTTGGGAAGCTTATTAATACTCTATCAGTCACTTGAAATGTTTCAGCCTCTTTACAACAGTCAAGTCTTTTTCAAAAATATATTCCATCAGGCACTGTCAGCAATGCTTCCCAGGCAGAGATAGCAAGAAAATGCTGCCAAATTTTAACCACTTCATTTAATGCTGTCACTGGTGAGGACATGCACGAGAAGGAAATATCAATTTTCAGGGGCAATGTATTTGATGGGCTTGTGGTTTCCTGTGTATGCACACCTTAATTTACTGGATTTCACTAATCTATTTCTGAAGTTACCAATGTCCACAATTTGTTCATTGCTTCAATAAAAGACAGAATCTGTTATGATTTCAAAAGTAGAGCTATAAACAATTTATCAAGTAAAACTTCCAGATTTATTTTTATATTGCTGAACAATATCTAACAGCATGACTACAAGATTAGCAGCTCAGCATTGTAATGTATAGGTCAGACACAATTTAGAGCTGACATAGTAATGGATGGGCAGGTTTCTATTTGATTACATGAAGGTCACAGAACAATAGCAGCCGAGGGATATATGTGGCCTTCAATAGGAACTAATCCATGTAATATTTGGCAAGAAAATATACAACTTTTAATAAATTCATTGATAACATGATAAACAGCTGCAACACATTAAGTGGTGCTAATGCACAACAGTGCCCAATTATTTTAACTTACCGTAATTTCTGTGTTCGGTTTGCCTGTTGAATAATGTGCATAAGTGTTTCATTTGAGAAGGGAATCTCTGCAGACCTATTAAAAACTTTGCCAAAAGTCAGTTCCAAAAATGTATAATTAATTCTGTGGTTCCCCAACTTTTGATTTTCTTCATAATACATCAGGAAACTGGCTGCAGTAGAATCTGCATCTGTGTTTTCAGTCATATTTGTACCAAATTCATTTTGCCCCTTTATATCAGAAGAACGTCCATTGGCAAGTATATCTGTCAACTGATTTTCCGACATAAATATATATTCTTGTGGGTTCAATTTCGAGATTAGCTCTATCGTTGAATAATCATTGTCTTCAACACTGTTAAGTTGGGTGTTATTTTTAGTGTCTGTAGCAAAATAGGAAGAACAATTAGGTCAACAAAATACTGTGCATTGGAGAAGCAGAAGAAACCAAAAATAAAGAACAATTTTCTTGTTTAATTTTCCAAGGTGTCATGGTTACCAAAATCTTGATCTCAGAATTAGGTTTACACTGGTTGCTGAGAGGGGAGAAAGGAGGTGGTGATAAGGGAAAGAATTGCAGAAGCTAAAACCTAAAGGTGGAAGGATCAAACACCAAAGGTGGATTGATGAGAATATGCGAAGTATTCAAATGTGAGGTGATGGACTAGAGGAAATTGAAAAATGGGAGAAGGTATTTAAATATGAACATAAGAACTTTAACTTAGTGATTCTGAGCCAGTGTAGATCAACAAGGACAGGGTTGATGGCTGAACAAGGGTGGGTGCAGGAACATGGGTAAAGGTCGGAAGTGCAATAAGAAGAGTAGTGGTACAATCAAGTCTGAAAGGTTATTCCTAATCTTGTTCTATAGAAGAAAAGATATAGATTTAGATGACAAAGATGGATTACTGTAGAAAAGAAGTGAGAATGTGCCCAGGCAATTGAAAGCAGCTTAAAATTCAGAAAATTATCTGCTATGAATAAGATGCTCAAGCTAAGATGGAAGTTAAACCTTGGATTCTCACCTTTTTAAATTTAGCTCAGTGATTGATTATTAATGAAAATTAGTGGAGGTTTGAGCTCCATTCTGGAAGCTAAAAGCTATTCCCAGAGCAGAACTAATGTCATTTTGAGGCATAGTTCCAAATGTTAGCTAATGAATGGTATGTATTTTATTACTTCCATATTGTTAGCTACCGGTAATTCTGACAACCAAGAGAGCTTACAATGCTGATGCGTCAACCAAATTTAAATCAAAGGAATTTACAGCACAAAAGGGTGCTGCTTGATCTATCTTCATCCCAGCCACAAATGGTCTTTACATTAATCTGACTTCCCACCTCTCAGTTCACAGACCTGAAGGTATAGCTTCAGAAGAACCATCCTGGGTACTTATTAAAACATGCTTATTATTTGTCTCCATCATCCTTTCAGTGCTGAGTCCCAGACCTTTACCATTCTAGATGCAAAATATTTTTTTTCTCAACCCCCTTCTAATCTTTCCACCAATTAATTTTCAGAAACAGGCTGATGGGTCTTTTTATAATTTTGTACATATCAATTAAATCTCCCCTCAGATTCTTTTGTTCGAAGGAAAGCAATCCTAACCCAGTTACAATCCTAACCCAGTTACAATCCTAACCCAGTTACAATCCTAACCCAGTTACAACTCTCCTTGTAACATAAAGTTCTCCAGCCCTGGTGACATCTTAAATCTCCTCTCACCCTCTCCAGTTGTATCACATCCATTCTGAAGTATGTGGTTGTGGATCTTGATTGAAAAGTTCATGTACTTTTTAAGAATTAAATATTAATGGTTAAGTTATTGAAAAAAATCATGTACTTTTTAAGAACTTAAATATTAATGTTATTTCTGGCATTTAAAAGGCATTTAGTAACATTTTCCCTTGTACATCTAAGCCACAGGATCACAAAAACAATGTGTATCTACAGGAAGAGCATGGAATGGTGGATTGAGCATAATCTGGTTCATGTTTTGTATTGCTCTAGCATGATCATCTGCGCAGCATTTCAAGACTTGACTAATAAAAGACAAGTATCTCATATGCCTTTAACTATCTTAACTGTCTTGCTACCATCAGGGATTTCTGAACATGTATTCCACAATCACTTTGATCCTCTGCACATCTCAGCATCCAACCATATGTTGTGTATCTCCTTGCCTTGTTTGCCTGCCTTACCTCAGTTCTCCAGAATGAACCCTATTTACCACTTTTATGCTCAGCTGACCAGTCCACTCACATTTTAGAACATTCTTCCCATTGACCATTGCAAACTTCTTCATTGTGGCTGTACATGCAAGTTCAAATCATTCATGCGTGTCACAAAATGCAAAGACCTAGTACAAATCCCCGTTTAACCGGATTACATACTGGTCTTTGCTCACAAATTCCCATGGATCATTAACTTTTGCTTTCTTTCACTGAACGCATTTTAGACTCAACGTGCCACTTTCCCTTAGGATCCACGGGATATATACTTTCTTGGTTAACCTGCCATGTGACCCTTTGCTAAACACCTTGCAGAAATGCATGTACATTTCATCAAATAATCTACCCTTAGCTAAACTCTGTTACTTGATCAAAGAATTTGGTTAATTAGTAACAAATTATCTTTTAAGTAATTCAAGTTGACTGTTCTTGACTAAGGGTACAAAATCATCCACAGGTGAAGTAGTACTGACTCAGGGATAAATGAATGGAGGTCCAAAGGTTATTGGGATCCACAGGGATGGATCAGGCTTGCTTCTTCAATCCAAATATATATTTACAGAGTCTGTCTAAAAGCTCCTCACCAATGAAATACTGTACAAATGTTGAAGATACCCAAGTACCGATAATTTAAAAAATGAAAAAAAAGTGAAAAAATTAAAAGATCTTGCATTTCACATTTATAAACGGTTCCCTTAAAGTTTCAGCAATCTATTCCTTCATTTTGATGAAAGCCCTCACCTTCTGATTCAGGTTCCGGACCCTCCCCATTATAGATTGTGTTGGTCACATCGTAATCATCCAGATTTTGTACTGTTCTTAACATCTTGTTTTCTTTTCCTGTAATTCCTTTTGATAGTTTCTCATTGTAACTTGCATTTGCATAAAAAATATCCGCACTCTCATCTCTGTCCAAGTCAGTTTGTTCATCGTCATTTTCTGAGCCTTGAGAATCTGATCCAGGAATATAAAATGAATCAAAGGAAGGCCGATGACGCTTGAAGTGTAGAATCCGTGGAATTGTGTACTCATAGGTAATGTAAGGATTCTTGCCACTTTGAATTAACAACTGTGAATGCAATAAAATATATTACAATTTGAAGAGCACAGAGACAGCTGCAATCTTTTTCACAATAATGGAAAATATGGCACTTGAATAATGAGAACTTATAAATTTACAAATAATATACCTTTAAGGTCACCTAGCCACTGTAACGCGGTGTGAAACAAGAATGTCTGCAACGATGGAGTCTTGTGCAATACACAAAAGTGCTGGAGAAACCTAGCAAGTCACACAATTCCCGACAAAGAGCTCAAGCCCAAAACATTGGTTACCTTTTTCTTCCTATGGATGTAGTGTGACCAGTTGTGTTTCTCCAGCACTTTTGTGCAGTGCACTGTAATGTAGTAATGAGATCTGTTGCAAATTTTAGCATGGGCAACCTGTACGTGAAGTAGAAGAAATGTTGCAATCATATGATATAATTTCCTATCAATTTAAATATCACCTATTCTGAGTCATAGATTGAAACAAATACAGGGAAAGGAAAATGGAATTAGAGAAGAACTTGAAGAAAATAGTACAAAAGGAATAGAATAAAAACACAATCAGGAAAGGGACAGGATTATTACTAGTTTTGCAAGATATAAGGGATGACATAAAATAAATACCAGTAAATCAAAAATAAATGGAGACATTTAAAGAAAGGGGATATAATTACACTGAACAACGATGATTTTGCTTCCTGAACACTTTTGGGCGTATTATGGATTTTGGGCTGCTGATCACGGAAATCACCTTAAATTTTCCTATCACGTATTATTTTTTAGATATAACCCATTTTTCTGATTTCCTATCATATTTTAAGTCTACTAGTATATTACCCACAAAGCAAGCTGTTTTGGTCAGTCCAAGCATGCCTGGGCATGCACTCAGTGCAGGTGCTAT
>JAVLUD010000009.1:0-15373 GCA_032162045.1 Torpedo suessii
AATATATGGTTTCCTCATAGACCCAATAAGCATTCAAAGAACAGAACAGTGAAAACAGTGATGTCACATGATCCAAGACCAGTGTACTGATAGAAAAAATATAATTGGCAATGTGATTGAATGTAAGTAGAGGTGGCTATGACCTAAAATTATGACTGGGTTAAGGGCAGGGAAACTGAGGCATGTGATTGTATTGGAGGTGAAGCATTTGGAAATCAGTCTTGTTCTGCTTCGCTCCACAACAAATGTTTACTTTGTTCTGAACTTATTTGTTAGTGACTTACAGTCAGCCTAAAGAGAACCAGGAGCAGAATAGATCCAGGTCTGCTCTATTCCACAATTTTAAATTTCTTGGCCAATAGACCTTCTGCATGCAGGTATAAAGGTTGATTTAGGTAACTGACTGGAATGTGAGAAAAATGGTCTGGATACAGAATGTGCTTATTGACGTATTTTACCCTTTTAAACAGACATATCCAAGTGCAATTCCTAATCCTTTACATATCAATTCCTTACAGTTCCCCATATGACACTAGTAGTATCTAAAACTGTGCCAAAATAGGCAGAGAAATGGAAATATGTTATCATCAGGAACTTTCACTATGGTGGCCATGGCCTTTACATTTAACAGTACTTTGTTAGTATTTCAAGATATTGGGCTTGTGGCATTATGTAGTATTTATTATTAATATAAGAATAATCTTCAAGTACTATTAACTTTCCAAGCTCAAGCAGAGGTGAAAAAATGTGGTCAGGCTGCTTCTGCCAAGGCATCTTATGAGATCACAGGATAGTGTTACTCTGAATTGCATTGCCTAGTTCATAGAAAAGTTTTGACTATGGAGTAATCCACCCCTAGCATTTTTCTACATTAGTGATATTGTTCAAGCCTTTCATAGCCACTTACCACTCCAACTGAACTTATAAAGAAAAGACAATGCAAACAAATTCTATTGTACATATAAGAAGAAAGTAATATTAAACTTAGCTATTAACTGTTCAAAGGAGGCCAAATTATAATCAATATAAAGATCCTTAAAAGTATGAATAACTGCATCATTCCAAACTTGAAATCCCCTATCTTGAACAGCAGGCATAAAAAATAATTAAATAAAATCTGGCTTCGTAATAAGAAATTATGACTACCATTTGATTTCCTAAATTGAAACCATATTCTTAAAGTATGTTTAACTACCATGTTATCACTAAATTTAGAAGCCCTAAAAGGTAAAGAAGCACGAAGAATGGGCGATAAGGAATGTTGCTTTAATAGAGTTAACCTCTCCTTTAATCCATTTCACCGTTTTTATCCTCCTATTTCTAACCTCACCAGCATGAGAAACAGGAAACAATCCTGACAGTATGACCCAGGAGATACTGCTTTCAAATCTTCTGTCCCTAAACTCATTTTGCCGGACCTCACATCTTTTTCCTTGTTGCCTTCCTGCACCTTCTCCCATTCCCATTTGTCAACCATCACCTTTGTATCTGAATATTTGGTGTGACCCACATCCTAAGAATACTTTCTTTGAAACCCCCTGTATCCTGGATGCTCTGGAAGAATCCAATCGCAGCTCCAACTGCTCCATGTGGTCTGACTGGACCTGCAGTTGGACACACTTCCTGCAGGTACCGTCACTGGCAAATGTCCCTGATATGCCACATCAGATCTTGTGCAACATTTCCAAAGGTTTTATAAATTGGGTAGCTGGATGCACCCTACTTTTACCACACTTGCCCAATAAGGATTTTGAGAGCAGAGTGCCTTGGAAAATTTTAGTCAAAGGAAAGGGGGAAGAATGATGCAAGTTCAGATTTCATTAACATCACCTCCATAGGCTGCCATTACAGTCTATGTAATTGTTCATGCTGAATGGGATCTGGCGACAGTGAGCAAGCCATAGATTTTGAAGCTAATACAGGTCATCTTTCCAAAACCTATCTCCATTTTGCCGGGAACAGTTAAAATTGGCTAGTTTAATAAAAAACACAAGATTGCTGTAATGCTTCCCGAATTCTCGAATTGAAGTAAAACTCGCTGTAAAGAGGCAACAGTTCATCAGAAATCAAATTTTGAAGGTCTGTCAACTACACAGGTTTTAAGCAATGCAAAAATCAGAAATATTTTTTAAAGGAAGGTTTACATTTATTATTTCAAGCTTTCAATAACCGCTATAGAAAAATGACTTTTCACCATCTTCAATATTTTGGATACTTATGTTTGAGGCAGTTTGTTTAATATGAAATTGGGTGAACTGAATTTTAAGTCTTTTGTTGCAATGTATTTATAAAATGCAAGATAGTTACAACGCTATTGCAGAATAAAGGAATAATATTAAAATGAATTATCCGTTCATTTTTTATGCTGAGAAGCAAAACTAAATTGATTTTAATCTAAGAGCAAGAATGAATTATATATATTTTTTTAAATTCTTTGAAAACAAGAGACTTAAATGTCAAACCAAAACCTTGTTATTTATTAGCTCCGGGATGATTTTTATCCTGACATTATGATATAAAGGCATGCATAATTGTGTTGTTTAAGTATATCCATTGTCTGTAAAATGGAATGATTGCTTCTGCTCAAATATTTGGAAACAGGACAGATGAAGTGCAAAATCCAAATAATATTCTCATACGTTAAAAATATGCTTAGTTTGAACATTTTTTGAGAGCTTATCAAAAGACAGCTACATTGAATTTCTTTACATTTTAGTTTGTTGCAAAAGCTTGTATAAACTTACTGTGGCTCTAGTTTTAATTTCAGCTCTTTGGTTTAATCTTCTGAATTGCCAAAAAAATACATCTCTTACTGCACATCAATACACTTAATCAAACATTCACAGCAAATGGTCATAACCTTGTATTAGATTGAAAGGACACAACATCCAAGAGTTAATCAATAAATAGATTTCACTCTCAATTATAAGAAATATTTTCCCCCGTGTCGGAGGCATTATTGATTGATTTATATTCATTGTTGATCTCAAATTTTAGAATCAATACTGTATCATGATCTTAAAGTGACTCCAATTCAAAGAATATACAAGGATGTAAAGAAATAATGAGAATTAACAAAGAATATCACCTTTAGTGTTTTGAATTAACTGTGATACACTACACAACTGACCCGATCACAAAGGATACTTGCCATATTTGATACAAAAAGGTCCTGACCTACTAAACTAGGAAGAGTAAAACAAATGGAGCTTCTTTCACAGTATGAACACTCTGAACTTTGCCAAAATCTGCAATAGAATACATTGAAGGATGAGCCAATTAAGTGCATTCACTATTAAGTTCAAGTTCATTTGTCATTCGATTGTAACAGTACAACCCGACGAAACAGCATTCTCCAGTCTACAGTGCAAAAACAGTGCAAAAACACTTATTAAGCTACATTTTGGGACTTAGGAAATGAGGGCTATAGGGAATGTGCAGAAAAGTGAAGTGAATAATCAAATATCAAATCAACCATTGATTAGCAGTGCAGGCGCCAGGTTCTGTATGGGCTATTCCTGCTCTTATTTCTTATGAATTATAAAAGGATTGATACAGTGGAGGAGATAATTCAGTCCATCATATTTGTTTGATTCATGAAAGAGCTGATCTATTGGTTGGACTTCCATTCCCTTTCTCTGTTGACATGCAAATTTTCCCCTTCAACTATTGACCTAATCGCTTTTTTGACTGATTCCATTGACGTTGTTTGTAACAATTCCTCAGGCAAGACCATGAAATATCATAACAACTATATTCCCACCTTCTGTCTGGTTCTTTTTCCAAACAGCTAAAAATTGGTGTCCTCTAAATAAATTTTCATTTACTCTGCTATAACTTGTGTCAATTTTAAAGACATCTTGCAAATCCTCGATCCTTGCATCTTCCTTGATCTAAAAAGAACAATCACATTTTCTCCAGCCTCTCCAAAAATTTGAAGTCCCCCATTCCTGGTATCATTCTAATAAGTGTTCTTTGCACCATCTCCAGGGTCTTAGCATCACTCTTAAAGAGAGATATCCAGAACTAAATGCAATACTTCAGCTAAGGCCTCATCAATGTTTAATTATATACACTCTAAATTGCTCAGTGCCTCAATTTTTGAAGTCAGTCTTCCCTAGGACTTTAATGCCAAAAAGGACACTTCCTTAACTTGCACTTTACTTTTGAGGAGGTCTATTATTTTAAGGAGGAGCAAGGTGATGAAAGATGAAATGATTCACAGGAGAGAAGATTCTCTGATGCCATTATCACTTAGGAGATCTTGAAGTGATGTCACGATGTCTGATGTTCAATAATTCGTAATCCCATCTTTAACTGGCTGAAATCTCTTCATCAGTAAATCCAAGTTTTTGCAAAATTTAGTTGTGAAGGCCACTGCCTGATATTATCAGGATACCTTGCCTGGCCTACACTACAGAACCCTTCCTGACTTTTAAAATCCAATGTTCCTTCTGGTTTCGTAGAGTGACACATCTTACTGTGGTCCTCCCTGCTTCTGCTTGGACCACTGAGAGATGGATTTCACAGGATGCATGGCATCATGATCATTCCCAAACATTTGAGGATAACACATATAATCCTTTGCCTGTTGATGAGCCCACATAATTTGTTGAGTGCCCTCTATTTGTGATAGTGTTTGGATGTCCTGTTCAGCCATTAAGACAACATAAGTGCCACTGTCTGCTCTTTGTACCACCATGAAGATAGCAATCTCATTAAACTGGGCAATCTTAACCCATTGCTGCATTGCCACAAATGATTCACTTCCCAGTTCTCCTGTAAATTGCATCAATCAGCTGGCTGATTAATGCACAATAGTCACATTGATGTGACACAGATTGGCCTTGGCTACTGGAAGTGAGTTACGCCTTTATGAACACAGAGCAAACACCTTGGACAGATAACTGAGTTTACAGATGATAGCTGTACAGCCTATTGTTCAATGGTTCGGCATATTGCTCCTGAACACTTCCATTTACTAAACCCATCCAATGATCTATGCTGCCTTATATCTTTCATACAACGAATTGATGGAGAAATTCAATAGGTCAGACAGCATCCATGACAGAAATGGTCAGTCAATGTTTTGAATCTGGACCAGTTATGAAACCAAGAGGGAATGGGATGATATTATGTATATAAAGGGGGAAAAAGCTGGAGAAGGGTCCCAGAGGTCATAGGACAAAACGTGTGAGAGGTGGAGAGACAGGTAGATTGAGAGATTATTAGGAAGGAGGGAAAAGAAAAGTGTGAGGGGTTGTGGGGCTTCCAAGAAGAGATGGATTCAGGAGTAGGTAAAGAAAAATTCTTTCATGTATCATTCATATCTTTAATTCTTCTATATCTTTTTATATTATTTCAAAAATAAGCTTCATGTGGTGGACCTTCTCAATGCCAGCTAGTGAGATCTTTGTGCTTGTTGGTAATTTCTGATAAAGAGGCATTCTGCTCAGTGAACAATCCCACAGGATTCATTGTGTCCTTCTCCCAAAATGCCTGCAGGACATTCTGTACCACAACTTGATGGATTTGTAGTCAAAGGTGATTTACAGAAATAATTTTTCCCACAAACGACAGGCTGTGTGGTAACTTCCAGTTGAAGAGAACGTTATGCAACCAGGCAAGGCCTTTCCTTCACAACACCAGGGTCAGGTAGGACCTCAGCACATATTGACCTTTGGTGTCTGCGTATTTCAGCTCCACGAAGTCACCCACAAAAAACTGGCCATCAAGACAAGGGCAATGTTGGGTGTGATATTCCCCCATTTTTTAGGAACCCATTGAATGTGTTCCATCTTGGATCCCCTAATGACACAGAAAATGACTCAGAATAACAACACGGTGAAGGGGCGAGTTATGGCCAACACCTGGGCCAAGTAAAGAAACCAGGAGCACCTCACACCTGATGACTAAGTTCTTGATAGTCATCGAGAGGGAGAGTCACTCTCATAGTCCCAGTTTTCCTTTAACCTTGCCACTCTGCTCCAGGCAGTCAGACTTGATAGTGGTTGGTGCACCATTTGGGCCAGTTTGCGAAGAGCATCACCTTGCTCTTCCTGCAATTGCCTCTGATCCCTGACACCAACTCAAACTCGTTGCAGTCATAGACACTGATCAATCTACAAACTAACCTTGGATCTAAGCAGAGGGTGATGATATTAATTATGCACAGGAATACTTTAATCAGAGTGCCCCCATTGCCTGGTGTTGCCACTCCTCTTTCTCCCATGACCTTTTTGATGGATTTGGAAAAGGGCTCCATGCAGGTCAAACAAGATAGGGGATAGAGGAAAACCCCACCTCACGACAGACTTGATGGGAATGGTACATCTTTCCCATCCATTCATTTTGACTATATCTCTGGACTATACTGATATCTCTTCAGAGCAGTTAGACTCAATCCTTTGTTTCCTTCCCAAAGTCCATCATGTATGTGTGAATTATCCTGTTAAATACCTTATCCTGGTCCAAGTTGACCACATGTTCCTGCAAGTATATAATGATATCCATGTGCAGCATCAGGCTGCCAAGAGCATTTTGTGTTTGGCACACCACAGAATTGATCAGGGTGGATCACCTATCCCAGAGCAGACATGATGTAATTGCTGATGATCTTGGACAAGATCTTGTCATCCACATTCAGAGACATGTCTTTCCATTTCCAATGCCTGCCTTCTCTCCCTTCTGCTTTTAAATAAGGGTATTGATGCCCTTCTCATTGATTCTGGTGTGCTGCCAGCCAGGAGCACAGCATTGTGCATTCCCAGCAGGTCTGGGCCAATCCAGTCCCACGGACCCCGTACAAATCAGCTGATATGCTGTCACTTATGGGAATTTCATTCATCTCAAAGACGTGGATGGAGCTCATCAACTCCTCCAGGTACAGTGACTAAGCTAGTCTCTCACTCTCACTGTCATCTAAGACCTTGTGATGGAGGATAGGAAGTTCTGTGAGGTTGTGCTCTCTATTCCTTTCTGTTATGCAGACTGGCAGGGAAGGAATTTTAGATCTGCTATATGTATGCCTGTGAGGACGTCACTGAGCCATCCTCTTCCTTATGATTTTTTATTTCCAAACAGTACCCTCTGTGAACCATTTGGAAGAGGAAGCATGAGCACATCTTACCCCGGTTCCATGGAATAGACTCTGGATAGATTGCAGGAGTTCTTGCAACTCAAGTCTCAGAGACTGTGAGCAATTTTCCTGTGGGAAATATAAATAATTGGACTAAAAGAGGCTTTAAAATGTGTTTGATTGCCATACACCTATTAACAGATTTCTCACAGTCCTCACCACTGGATTAATGAAACACTGGTCTGGAAGGAGCTCGTTTATTTAGCTGTTGCAAAAAAACATGCTCTAATTTAAAAAAAAAACACCATATGTAGCTCTGCAACATTGGGCAATTTTTTTTACTCAACCAGCACCATCAATCACGTAGCTTATTGTGCGTGCACTTTTGCTATCGATGCTTCTATGTCTACTCATTTGGCTGTTGCATTGACAACAGAGGAAAAGTAGCTCACAGAATCATAGTGTGGATAAAAATGAACCTATTATGTGAAACTTCTTATGACAGGCAGAAGGCAATTTCATGTAATGTTACATGCTCTCTACTATTACATGACTATAAAGGAATCTTGAATCTTGTGCAATATGGCACCAGAAAGTTAGCATGCTGGTGCAAAAACTAATTAATAAAGCAAATGGCATATCAGCCTCTAATGTAAGGAGATTATAATTTACAAATGGGATTTATTGGTACAGGGTGTTGGAAAGGCCTGACCTCGAGTACTTTGTTCAGTTCTAGTCCCTAACTCAACAAAGGATATACTGGTATTGAAAAGAGTCCAGAGATGAATCACCAGCCAAATTCCTTTAATGAGGGCATTTTTCTGCCATGAACAGATCTGAAGCATTCTTCGCCATTTAGAAGAATGAGAGATGACATTGTATCATACAAAATCCTCATGAGAAATGACAAGGTACATTTCACTAGAAACAAACGAGAGACATTTCCACCAGTGGCAGAATTCCCAAGTAAGAATACATGGTTACAAAGGGACAATCATTTAAAATTGAGATATGTGGACATTCATTCTTGTAGAGGTGGGTGAATTTGTGTAATTCCCTGCTCTGAAAGATTACAGAGGTCAGATTGCTTATAGCATTTAAAGAAAATATGGATTTTCTTTTGAAAATCAGGGATTTACGGGTTCTGGGAAACTGGTGCATAAGAGCGGTTGAGGCCTGGAATAGATCAGATGTCTACGCCTAATTCTGTTTCTTTGGGGCTGAGAAACCCACCTTGACCTCATTAGTCTTGGCATGGCCCATTGCTATCCAGAGGCCATCTAATGACAAGCAACTATGTCACTTTGAAAGCAACCCACCGCCAAACATAATAAGGCAATATGTGGGATTGGAGTCTTTCAATACCTTTGACTTTACTAACCATTTAATAATACTTGGGATATGTACAATATTATAATATGATCTGCTGAGGGAACATGGTGTGTCAAGCAGCATCCGTGGGAGAAAAAGAATGGTCAATCAACATTTCAGGCCAGAATCAAGACTTGATGAAGGGCTCTGGCCCAAAACATTGACCATTCTATTTCTCTCACTGATGCTGCTCGACCTGCTTATTTCCTCCCGCAGATGTTTTATTTTTTCTCCAAATTCCAGCATCTAAAGTCTCTCATGTGATTATAATAATATATTTTTTTTTAATTTTAAAATATGTAAAAAGCACATCCACATAAAATAAAACAATTGAAATTGATTCTAATAATAAAAGCACAACTAACTCTTTCCTAGAAGCTGTCGTCTCTCATTAATTTTCTTGGGGTTATTTATGCTGGCATAAACTCAGCATAAACTCCCAGCATGAAATGGCAAAGTCTGCAGAACATCATGTCATCAGTGTAGATATCGCTGGAGGAGGCGGGTGCAGCCAGCCTACACGAGAGTCTGAGGGAAGATTCCGATTCATGACCAAGGCTGATGCCAGCACCAGAAACCAGGGCCTTTGTGGGGTCATCTAAGCTAATTCCTTACTCATTATAGGATGGAAGAACCCCATTCTTTCTACTGTGTGATGACTAGGACTGCCCACATTTTTTCAGCTGTGGCTCAGTTTGTTTAATTATTTTTTTTTTTTTATATCTGCTAATGTGTTTTATTTCTCTGTAAGAACAAATCCATTCAGTACCTTGCTTCTATTTATCTGCCTTTCCCCCAGCGATATGTCACATAACAAAATTCAGTCACGTTGACTGAAATTCAGACACATTGTACTGATTTTTGCAAGAGAGGTTTGTAATACTCCATCCAATTTTATTCTTAAACATCTTAGCTTTCTTAAGATTCTTTACTGACAACCACAAAAGATGGTTTGTCAGAATCTAACTTATCAAATCATTGAAATTTTTTAAGCACCATAATTAAGTTTATACCTCTTCCTTGTAACTGAACCCTACCATTTCAATCATAATTGAAACTTCCTCCAGTGCAGTGAACCTGTATTTAATACCCAATATAATCCTTCTTGTGTTCCATACTTTGATGTGTTCCAATTAAACCTCAGAACAACAGAAGCATTCCTTCCGCCTTTCTGTATCCCAGTCTACTCCATTTAGCTTTATAAATTATATTTTGTTTTGATGTATTACTTTTCTGTGAATTACTTGTCCCTTTGCAATACCAATTTCACATTCATTAAAAATACCCCAATAACATGCCTTACATGTTACAGTACAGAAGGAGATAATTCAGCACACCCGCTCCCAGAATAGCCATTTTATTATTCTCATTCATCCAATAATTATTCTCTTTCTCTGTCCATCAACTCCCCTTTCGGATTTTCATCACTTACCTATGCTAAGGGACAATGTACCGTCACTATTAACAAACCAGCGCATCTTTAAGGTGTGGGAATAAATCAAAGGACCCAGCAGAAACCCACATGATCACAGGGAGAAACCCACATGTTCAATTTGTCCTGTTGATATCAGCGACCCAGAGATCTCCTTGCAGTTTCATGCAAAACATTTCTCAACAGAATAGCCATCAGCTGTGTGCAAATGGATTCCCAACAACTACTCCAGAAGATGTCTTTCCAAGGATAGCACAAATAGATTGTCCAAAGTACTAATTGTTTTATTGACGGAAGACACAACATTTAATCATCAACATATTTTCCATTGATTAAGTTTGGGCATCTATTCAATACTGATAGATGTTTGTTTGACCTAATGCCTTCATAAGATTTGCAATTTGTTCAGCTTGAAGAATTTGAACACGATTCTGTGGGTTATTAAATCTGTCACACCAAAGATGAATGGCTTGGTAGGTTAATTGGCCAGTGCATATTGCCCTTCATGTGTAGCTGAGTGGAAGAATCTAGGATAAGTTGGTGAGGATAAAAATGGGATTGTTGTAAGTAGTGCTTGATGATCTCCTCCCCTTTGCAATTTTCATCATTTACCTGTGCTGAGGGTACAGTCACCAATGAGCTTAGCAGGCTATAAAGTCTGTTTCTTTGCTGTATGATGCTATAGCTTTATGACTCTATTCTTTGGCCGTCATCACAGAGTAGAGAAAATTAGATGTAGAGGGGACAGCTAAAATGACAGCTTTCTGGAAAAAAAACCCCGTAGAAGAAAAGAGATACATGATGCTGGAATCTGGAACAAAGGAAAAGACAAACATCTGGAAGAATTTGAAAGGTTGAGTAGCAACTGACTAGACAAAGGGAGAATCATTGTTTCAGGTTGAGAGTCTACATCAGAAATGTGTGTAGAGGGAGGATGTCCAGAATAAAGAGGTGAGAGAGAAGGATGAAATAGAGACTGGATGGTGATAGGTGGAACCAGATAGGTGTGGGAGTGGAGGAGACTGAGCCAGCTGAGGAGAATACCAAGAGAGAAACTCATGGGTGATAGCTGGAAACATATCAGGGGAAAAAAGGCAGGTGGAACCAGGTAGAGACAGAGGTTGGTAGGTAATAGGTGGAAACAGATAAGAGAGGATGGGCAGCTGAAACTAAATAGAGGAGCCAATAGTAAAGGTGAACCAAGAAGAAACCTTGGTGGGTTGGTATGTGGTGACAGGCAAATGGTGTCAGGTGGGGGAGTGAAGATTTTTGCTACTGCAGGGGAGATGGAGAAAGGGTGAATAGAGGGAAAGAGAACCTAGGTGGACTGTTAGGAGTGGGAAAGGAAGACAGAGGATGTGAAAGTGGAAAATTGAATTGGAGGCTTGTGTTGTTAACCAATTTTGCACACATTTCTGGGTGTTTTAAATGGCAATCATTATCATCATGTGCACACACACATGGGTAGGAGATTTACTTGTTCCCTTGCATTATTTTTCCCAATATCCAGTTTGCCCAAAAGATGACGAGAATCTGTCACCAGTGAGCTATGCAATTGCATTGTTTTAAATAACAACAGATATTGTCCACTCACAGAAGAACCAGCTCTAACTCTAAAGGCTCAGATTTTAAAAGGTTAATTATTCAAAACTATGTTAACAGTCAGACTCACAGCTTTCTAAGGACACTGATTATGAGAAAACAAGGAAATAAGAGCAGGTGTAGGCCATCAGGCTCTTCATACCTGCCACACTAATAAATATGATCATGGCTGATCTAGGATGGCCTCAAATTGTCTACTGTGCCATGTCTTTTCACTCTTCTGTTCCTCTATCTATCAGTTATTTATCCTCCTCTAATTTAAATATTTCTAATGATTCAGCTTACAGGGCAGAGGATGGTCAGGTTCGTGCACAGTCCTATTTTTGAAGGGATATCATGTTTTTTCCAATAGAAATGTCTGCCCCCATATTCAATCAGTATCTAATCCCTTGTTTTTGAAAAACAGTGTCAGTAATGGTGGTTTCCATGATCACCTTGAACAGATGACATTAGTCATGCAATTGATACGATCCACCTGCCAGATCCCTACTTGTACACTAGCGAGCAATCTTCCTGCCCTCAGGGGTCACTGTACACCCATAATATAGATAATTCACTTCAAGAGCTGAAAGTGTCTCGGCACTGTTGTCCACTTGAGCCTTTAAGGCCTGACTGATAAATCTCGCACTGACAGAAGGCTGCTGTTCCTGAATGTTATTACAGTACGTTTCCGATTATCCAAAAACCACTTTACCAAAATTCTCAGTTATCTGAAAACAATTTTGGCAGCGACATGATGTCACAAGTTAAAAAAAATAAATTTAACCCGCCGTGCTCAAGTGGGACTCTGATGCGCTATTACCGCCATTTTGAATCCAACTGAGCTCTCGTGTACTCAAGGTAAGAATTACACTTTATTTCATGCTTGAAAAACCTTCCCTTGTTCTTTGTTGTTGTTTTATGCTGATGCTACTGGGCTGGAATCAGAGCGGGGACTTTGGGCGCCGAGGCAGGTTCGGCGACAGCGGTGGGGAGGTGTCAGGGATCGGCGACGGCCAATACATGTATTCTGCTGATGCTCCTGGGCAGCATAAAGCCATTTCTCAGTTATCCGAAAAATGCTGTTAATCGATACAGGTCCGGTACCGAGCATTTTGGATAATCGGAAACGTATTGTATTAGAGGGAGACCTACCGCACTGCATTCCGACTTAAAATGTGCAATATTTGAAGAGCTTTTTAAAACAACATTTGAATGCCCCAACAATAGGTTGCAATAAATTTCTCAGTCTGAATGTTATTTTCAAAGATCAAATTCTATCTGTAGTGCTCACCTCATCCCAATAAAATAGAACACTAGTCTGGCATGCTGAGTCTTAAAGTCATAGACACAGCCCCTTCAGCTCACCATGTCCATGCTGGCCATTACATTAACCTGTACTCATCCCATTTACCTGCATTTGATCTGTAGCCTTCTATGTCTTAGTGATTCAAGTGCTTATCTGGATGCTTCTTAAATGTTATGAGAGTTTCTGCCTCCCCACTTCCTCAGGCAAAACAATTGCAGAACTCAACTTGCATCATAACTGGAAATGCTATCATACTTTTGAACCTTTCTGGCATCAAAGTCTGGCAGATCAATTCAAGACTGTATCAGGTGTTTCCCTAGTAATAGCTCCATGTAGTTTATTTAAGGAATAATAAAAAAACGTGTTATTTTAACACTGTGATAGCCACATAAAGAGCAAGAAAGACAAGTGTGATATTGCTGAATAGCAGAGAGTCTTGACCTCCTGAAATCATAATGTTGTAGAGTGTTGCAACTGATAGCATGGGGTTCATAGGACCCGAGGAGGGTAAAGAGGGGAGAGGAACATGAAGAACCGTCACTGCAGGAGACAATTTCTTTTCCTAAGGGGGCAGCAGTGATCCTTCAAGTCAGAGTGATGGTCAGGGCAGGAAGTTGCCAGCAAGGATAGACCAAGGGCGTTTGTGCAGTCTTCGAATATCTGCACTCTCAGGGAGTCAGATGCTCATGCTTGTCCTGTCTGTTCCTTAGTGCTGAAGGAAAAGAAGATTAATCCTCCCCTCTGGAGTTCAAATTAAATCTTGAATGCAATAATAAAGTCAGACTTTTAGAGCTGGCAAAGATCAGCATTGATAACTTGAAGATCAAGCTGACTGTCATTCCCAGCTTCTCAATGACTGTCAGCTTGAACTTCAAAACAATGCCACCCAGGCACTCATATGAGCCTATGATTGGGGTCACAGGAGTCACAGATATCACTGAGGATAAATAAATAGTTTAAAAATTGGCCCTTTCAAAAAACTTTCTTTCAGCTGGTGTTTTTCTAAGTAAATAAGAATTGTCATCTTACAGACTTCTGCCATTCAATATTTCCCTGCATTTCACTGCTGTTAGCATCATTTGAGGGAGTTTTACCATGGATAAAAACACTGCTGAAGAATAAGAGATGAATTTCCTGCCAGAAATCTATGCACAATTGTTCTACAGTTTGGATTTTCAACTACACAGGATCATTCCATGAGTGTTCTCCAAATGAAATAAAGTACTAATTGTGAAAGCCTCAGAGCTCTTTATATTGAAACTAACAACCCACACTAATAAGGGTTTTCGATTCATATAATATCTAGATAATTCCTTACTACAGGAACTATACAAGGAAAGAAAACATCTGCAACCCCTATTGATAATACCACCAGAGGGAAAATAGGGTGAAAATTACTGTGTATTTTAGAAGTGATCCAGAGAAGATTTAGGATGCAGGATTCAACCGTTATGTCTAGAGTGCTGAACGCAACAGATTTAACATTCTTGTGATCATCTTTGTTGTTATGAGAACTCATTTCGATTGAACTTAACCCATTACAAGTTCATTGCTAATTTAGATGATGGATATTTTCTTGCAAAGGGAGCAGCCAATTTGATTAAAAACTTTCAGGAATTAATCAAAATATACTGAAGGCAGCTCATCAAAAACAGGAAAAGGAGTTTTGTTGCAGGTTAAAATATTAGACATAATTTTGCTGAACTCCAATAACATTGACAAAGTATTCCATTGTCTTTATTTTGTACTTTTGCAAAAAGATGAATTTAATGAATCTGAATATGTCTGTGTTACTCTAGGACAACCATTGTGAAATAATCCAGTTTAACCACAGCTGGTCAGCTTCACCTCAAAATGTTTTACAATCAGAAAAATAGGCGTGAAGGACATGGTCTATGCTGCTACAAAATGGTCACAGTGTTTTGCTGATGCACTTATAAAATAGGAACATGGGAGCTGCCTCAGAGGCACTGTGACTTGGGTTCGATCCTCAGTGCTGTCTGTGCAATGTGTGCATGCTCTCCTTGAGACCGTGGGGTTTTCCCCAAAAGCTCTAGTTTTCTCCCTCATCCAAGAGACATGCTGGTTGCCAGGCATATTGAGTACTGTAAATTGCCTCTAGTGCAGGTGGGTCATAAGAGATTGTTTTGAGGGGGAATGAGAGTTAATGGCATATAAGAGAGAATGGATTCCAGAGAAATAAAAGGGGCGAGGGGAATGGGATAGGTGGGATTGCTCAGAGCTGAGATTGATTCAATGGGCTGAATTACCTCCTATTTCATGAGGAAATAAAATGTGATATTTTGGAGCAAATTATACCAATGAACTTAAGTATCAGTAGAATGAATTTGCAATAATTATAAAAACGCAAGCACAGTTCTGCCTATGTATGACAGTTGATGATTGGTTCATTATTTGAAGGTTAAGATTAGTGCTCAGGCTCCAGATCTACTCAGTTTAGACACAGTTGTTGACCACAGCCCACAGCCGTGAGGCACAAATCACGAGAGGGACATATTGTAACTAGAATTATTATGAAGCTGTTGGGCTAAAGCACATTCTTTTTTTAAAAAATTTTTTGGGGGTGGTGGGGGGGTGAATG